>GL379809.1:374698-440414 GCA_000143925.2 Caenorhabditis brenneri
GATGATACTTCATCCACATATGATATGGCCTTTTTGATCCTTCTAATACTCCAAAATCGACACTGCTACCCCCATATTTTCCTCACTAAACTCCCTGTCTAACACGACGATTCCGCAAAATCCCCAAAACCCTTTAATTACCTATACCCCATTTCAAAACTTGCCGGATTGTTCTTCTGACTGCCCGAATTTATCCTTCCTGAAACTAAATAATAAATTGACTGGTGCCTCTCCCCTACACGCTAGCAATTCTGAACTTACCAATGATGTTGACTCACCGACAGCACCCATGTCTGGTGATGGGTCTGAAAATATGTGCTCCTGTGAATGAATTCTGATACCACCACCCCTATTGGAACCCCTTCAGAGCCAACTACCTCATTTACTGATCTGGCCCCGCCCTCTCCGTTGTGAAATCCACCACTACTATGGCCACTACAACCACCGAAGCTACTACGACTCCTCAGAAGACTACAACTGAAGGATCAACGAGCACTGTCATTTCATCTCTGCCAATCACGAATACTGTTGCCAAAACAACTAGTAATCCGGCAACGTCTAGCTCAGCTCTCACCACACCATTGCACACTTCAACGCCACAACCAACCACAAAAGTCGTTGTCACCTCAACAAATATGCCATCAACTTCAACTTCTATACCGACGACAACTACAATGGTACAAACGACTTCTGAAATAACAACAACAACCGTTCCTGTTACCTCAACAATGCCTTTCACATCCACTGGAGTTCAAACTTCTACTGTTCCATCTACGACGCCACTGCCTACTACAACAGTTGCTGTCACTTCCAGTTCAACTATCACAACACCACATCCAACAACAATGGTACAAACGACTCCTGAAATAACAACCACTACCATTCCTGTTACCACAACAATGCCTTCCACATCCAGTGTAGTTCAAACTACCGCTGTGCCATCTACTACGCCATCTACTACGCAGCAACCAACTACGACAATGGTTCCAACTATTTCAGTTACTGTAGCATCTAGTTCAACTGTCACAACGTCACAACCGACTACAACTACAGTAGTACAAACAACTCCTGAAGCAACAACCATCACCACAATGAGTTCTTCTACGTTATCACCAACCACTACAGTTGCCACTACAACAACTATGGCGCCATCAACATCAACATCATCTTCCACCCCAGTCAGCAGCACTGTCACCACAGCACTTGAAGAAACTACCACTCCAGCATTGACAACTACCGAAAATGTTAAGACAACTGTTTCAAAGATGAGCTCATCATCGTCAAATTCTTTCGCTCCGACCACTTCAGCGGCAAGTACCTCAAAGCCTTCTGTAACGTCCACAACAGATGTTTCTGCTTCCACATCCACTAGCCAAGCAACTTCTTCCAAACTGCCTCAGCCAACACCTACAGTACCGAATACTTCTGCCAAACCAACTACAAAACCTACAACAAATGTACAACCAAAAGAAACTAGCACAATATTGACTAGCACTAGAGCAACTAGAACACAATCCTCAACTTTACATGATCTCAGCACAGTACACCCTAACCATGCGGTAGGTTTTGCCCCTCGCCCAGAATCATCAAGTGAAATTTTCCTATAAACTGTTGTTTTTTTTTTCAGGCTGGCTCCACTCAGACAACAGCAGCCCATGTGGAAACCACCACTAAAAGTGCATCAACTCTCCTTCCTACCGGTCTTCTCATTCTTGTCATCTCAGCTCTCACATTGTGAAAATAATTCATGGAATAAATTGTTTTTCATCGTTTATTTTCCTGTTTTCTCTTTCTTCGGATTCCGCCGGAAGTCAGAAAACCTCGAAATTCCCAAAACGATGAGCATTCTTCCGAAAAACTGTGCACAAGGAAATTGACAGAGCGGTGATATTTGTAATTTACTTACCATAATTATCAGTTCACCGCGAAACTTCAAAACGAGCAGAATCGGATTAAAATAACTGAGGAACAAAGATTGAGGAGAACAACACATTCTTTAATCCATTTGTTTCTACCATTATACTAATTAACTGAGAATATATATACGAAAATTTACAAATGAGCCCTATAAATGTAAATAAGATGACAATTAAAACCATTAAACAATTGTGAGCAAGAATGTAATCAACTTTCCATTTCTTGAAAATGTCTAATTTGATAAGAGAATTAACTCAGAGATACGCCCTAAATTTGTTGACCGACCTATAAAACGGTTGATGAGCAAACTCCGTTTTGTGACTTTGACACCCAAAAAATTTCAAAATGGCTTCGAACAAATATGCTCTATTTTCTGTGGTTTTTTCCTTTGTAATTATTTCACTGAGTGCAAGTTTCGGTAATTCTTAATCCTTCATGATAGTTTTTATTTTTGACCTGATTCCAGAATGTCCCACCTCTCACATTAGAAAAGAAGCTGGAATGACAGGAGTCTTACCAGCAGGAGCACGATCACAGGTTCAAATTCCACAAGGAACGAATTGTATATATAAAGTGAGTATTTTTGTAGTTTAGAATCTATAGTAAATTATTTTTCAGTTCGAAATCCCGAGAGGTTTCGCTCTGAAAATGATGACAACTGCAAAATACAAATCTGGTTATGGAGATTACATCATATTCGACAACTTTTAGTGAGTTTCCTAATCTAGAAAAAACAAAGAACTATTTGAAAAATTCAGTATCACTTCCCTGGCAAATAAAGAAATTGAGTACTCTGTCAATGAAGAACTCTCCTATCAAGTTGTATCAGCGACTGGAGAGTTGACATTTATTGCAACTTACACTTTTATTGATTGTAAGTTTTTGATAGTCAAAACCTTACAATAAAACGAATAATGAAAGGAATTTTCAGTAACCACTTATCAACAAGTCTTGAAACCGACCGGAACTTATTTCAACACAACACTAGAGGAAGGTAAGTATTACACGGTCACGGCGAGCGCAGAAAACGATCAGGTAAGGGTTAATTGTTTTACAAATTCCAATCACAAACCATATTTTAGGTACACTTGACATATGGATCCCTTCCGAATGTATTTGGAGACGGAACTATTTATCAAGTATTTTTGTATGATGGACCTGATATCATAAACTCCAGATATATGGGAAGAATCACTGAAGCTTTTGACTACCAAAACTCTTTTTATTCTTCATCGAACACTCTAACACTTCTTAACCTTTATGAGAAACCATCTCGTTCTGTGTTCTTGGGAAATGATGCTTCTGGTAAGTTTTTGAACAACGTCCATCCAAATTCAATAAATTTCAGCAATCAAGTACCTAGATCATTATGATGTTCTTGTAATGGACTCTAATAATGAGTTTGATGACTGGATGGGTCTTGTTCAACAACCAGACTTTATACCAGATGCATGGCACACTGTAATTTGTAATAATTGTAACAGTTTTTCAATCGATTCAATGGTTTTTGATAGCAAGTTTATGGTAAGAAAAACTGAAATTAATAGAAATTGTGTGAAATTCAGGACGCTTTTGGGTATGTTGAAATTCAAGGAATGGCTCCAACACATCGGCTTCCAACTCTGCTAGATTATCCGTAAGTGGTTCCAAATGTCTTCTCTATATTCTCATATACTAGAGTTCCAGGTTCTCCCTCTCTAACAGTAACAGTTTCCCACAACTGATTCCTGCTCCGATGGCAACATTCCATCTACACAATGCCAGTTTTGAGACTGTATTGTCTCCAGGAGGACAGCAGAAAACTTTCGAAGCGGCACCAGGAAAGACTAGATATATCTGCTCTCCGCACCTGTGGGATCCTAACGCAATTCCGTCTTTTGACTATACTTTCTCTAATCCGAACGCATCACAACAAGATTTTTTGTCTCCCTATTTTACAAGCTCTCCACAAGTCTACAATTTCTCAATCAACTTGCAAACCATTGAGCTGGAAAATGACGGAGATGAGTTAGAAGTGCAAGTTGGATATCTGAATGGAGTGACTCCATTGAAAAAGAAGTAAGCGATACATATTTTTCAAATGTGATCAAATTCGAAAAATTCAGATATTCCAAAACCAAATTCTCAAATCAATTCATTTCTGGCTTCGGGGAGTTTTTGAAGTTGAAGTATACTGGAAACAATACATCAATTGTCATTCTAAACTTTGAAATGATTGATCCACCAACTACCACTACTCAAAGCACAAGTACAATCCGTCCCACCACAAGAACATGGCCACCAAAGACAGTTTCCACAAGGACATCTAAAGTCACTACAACCATTTCACCTAGGACATCTTCTTCTTTTAGTACGGTTGCTTCAACAGTTACTACCACTACGACAAAAGTTCCGGCGACATCACAGTCTACTGTGGTGACTACACCTTCACCTTCTACTTCCACCACAGTCGTGGCATCACCGTCAACTTCACAGGTGAGCAGTTGATCAATTGGAATATTCTGACCATCAGTTTTAGGTTGTAACTACAACTACAGTGAATACAACGGTGCATACAACTTCCACAACTCCCCTTCCTTCAACAAATACTACATACCATTCAACAGCGCCCACAATCACGACAAGTCTACAGTCGGAAAAAAATCCTACTTCAATTTCTACACCAAAATCCACACATCGAAATACCACGCCTCCTGTTACTAGCCCACCAACAAATACTACACCCTCAACTACACCGAATCTCATCACAATTCTTTCGAGTAGCACGGTACCAACTTCCATTTAAGGACTGTGTTAATCCATCACTTTTCAGACTCTCCCAATCCAAAAAACAACTGTACCCCATGTGGAAACCACTACCAGAAGTGCATCTTCTCATTTTTATACCGGTCTTCTCGTACTTGTTATCTCATTACTCATGTTCTAATGCCAATACAGTATTTTTTCATTGGTTGTTTTAAAAACTCCGACCGTTTGAGCATCAAATTGAACTCAAACAACAGCATATACAGCTCAAAAAATGTCCATGACAGCTAGTTCCGCATCAACTTCGGGATCAAAACAACCAAAAGCTACTTGAAGATCAACATCAGTTGTAGCTCTTCTTGGAAGCAAAACTACAAAAAATCAGTAAAAGATGAGGTCCTAAACTGTTGCTGAAAAAGAATACTTTAAGGTTTTTTGAGAGTACTATGAGTACTTCGAGTTCCTCGGGATGCACCAAAAATAAAAATCTTGCATTGAAAATTGATTACACTTCCCTTCATGTCTTGTTTCCGAAATCCAAACAACGCTCCCAGAATAGATTTTTTAGGAATAAAATCCTTTTTCACCATTCATGACCTTGTTTTTCTTATTCTCTTTTTCTTTCTTGGGTCCTTTTTTGTTTGCAAAGATCCGAAATAGTTGAGGGTGGATGATAAAACATTGATGGGGTCTACACACGTCAGAGGAAAAATAAAAGGAGCACGAAGAGGAAGAATGTTTTCAGGGAAACAGAAATGAGCTTCCTTTTCAGCTTTTTGATTTTCCTGGAGTTCTTTGAAGCGACTGATAGTTTTGGTGAGTTTTATCAAATTGAATTTGAAAATATTTTTGTAAAATTCTGTAGAATGTCCGAACTATCTCATTACTGCTGAAAGTGGTCCGATCGGAGTGATTCCTTCCAGTCGAATGGGGCTGTCCGTGATACCAGCGAGATATGATTGCGCCTATCACTTTTTGATTTATCCAGGATGGGCACTTCATTTGTCAATCAGCACCCATTATGACCAGCTTCTAGGAGACAATATTACTTTCACTGATAATTTGGGAGTTGTTCATTTGTGAGTTTTGTCTTTCTAATCGAATGGAACCTATATGCTGGTTGCAGAATGCCCACCCCAAACCAACAAATTGACCAATGGGCTTCTGCCCCAAACGCAGTGTTACACATAAAAACAATAAGCAACACGAGTCAAATGTTCGCAATTTATGAATTTGTGAATGTTGAGAAGAAGTATCAACAAATTTTACTCCCAACTGGAGAGTATTTCGCACTGGGAGACATGCGAAAACGATATTACACTTTCCAGTCAAAGACGATGGATCGAGTAAGCTTCAAAAATACTTCAACCAATTATAAATTCGATTTAGGTGGCCTTGAATATTGCGGTGAAGAACACTCAAGACTATGATGCTCTTCTGGAATTTATTTTTGTTTATGATGGTGGAGATGTGAAGAATTGCAAAATGATTGGAAGACTATCCAGTTTCCTCAAAAAGAAGAAGGCTTCAACTTCATCAAATATCACACTCGTAAATTTTTATGATGTGAAATCTCCCTCCTACTTGATCGGAAACGACTATTCCAGTAAGTACAGCCACTTTTTGACTCTCATAGAGTGCATGTTTACAGAAGTCTCGGTGTTCTCCAAGTACAAGGCTATACTTACAAGTAGGAATCAACAAACGACTGGAGAGTTGTTTGATGCAAGTGATCAAGGAGCAGCTTACACGTGGATATGTTCGGATTGTCAAAATTTCTATTGGACAGTCCTGAAATTTCACAAGTCAACTACCACGGCAAGTAATTGATTATGAACTTTGATTAGAGCTTTAATTTAGATTGGCAAAGCGTACATTGAACTTCGATCTTTATCCCCAACCCATAACACATCTACTCTTCTTAACTACACCGTATCACCTAATTTATGCCAAAACTTTCCACAACTGATACCTTCTCGGATGTTCACAATGATAAATCATCACAGTGGTATTGCTGTCACATTGGATACGTATACCAGTAGTTAGTTCCTTTTTTCAAATTATTCAAACATTTAGTCTTTAACATCCAGAACTCATGGCACAAAGATGGCTGAAACCTTACGATGGACGGAAGGGCACAATATTTTCTCCATCAATTTGGGATCCAAAAACATCCCCTTCGTTTTCTTTCCAATTTGGTACAGAAGAATAAAAAAAGAAACAATTCCGAAGCTATTTTCAGAGGACGATGATCATAAATTCATGTTCGGTGTAAATGTAAGAGATGTTCGGATTGCAGCAGCCGGAGAGTCATTGACCATAAAAACAGGACCCACTGCACCGAGCAATTTTTCTTATAAGGAGTTGTGAGCTGAAGAAAATAATATAATTATAATTCAATTTGTGGTTTTCAGTGTGTCCGCCAGCACCGAATTCTGGACTCGTCGAGAATCGAAAGGAAATTTCATGCAAATTGCTTATGATGGATACGATCGGAGATCAATGGCAATTGTCAGTTTTGATATGAAACTCATAAACAACGGATTAATCAAGTTGTCACTCATCTCATTTAATTTTATTGTTGCTTTTGAATTTTTAAGATGAATCTTTTAAAATTATTTTTCGTATTTATCATCCATTTAATTATTCATTCATATAGAACTTCCTTTTAATGCTTATGCTTAACTTGATTGCAACGAATGTGACTTCAGACACAGAGTCCTGTCTCTTTTTCACACTTTGTACCGGGTGGGCACTTCGAGCAGGGCTCTCCTTTGTTGTATATGTTGCTGTTTATCCAATTGCCTCTGAAAACCAATCATTTGAATTAGCCAAGCACAACTTTGCTTACGGTTTTCTATAGCGACAAACCACTGCAACTGTGTACATATCCTTCTTTCCACCCTTTCCACAATTCTTAATACCACATCCAATCAAAGTAGTTTCTGCCCAAAGCATTTGAGTGGCGTGGCCAATTCCAAACTCGTTCGTTTTTTTGGTATAAGTATCACAAAGATATCCGAACTCTTTGAACTCTCCTTCCCATCTCTGAGAGGCTTTGACTCCCTGAAAATCACTGATTTTTATAATATTGCTCTGAGATTGTCAAACTTACAAATGGATCAAGTTCGTTCATGGGGGCAGAACTATAAGCCCAGTATAAATTCTCTCCATAATCTTTGTCACCCTTCAAATGACCTTCTGGACAGGTATCAGCATAAGATTGAGCATACTTGGCGAGATCGTTGTCCCAAGACTGAACAGTTTCGGATATTTTGTAAAACTTCAAAATAAAGTTCTTACCAATTTGCGCATGTTATTTGCAGGTCCAAGTGGAGTGTCTTTTGCAACATATTTTCCGTTAGCAACGGCAGATCTCAATTCGTTATGAGCTTTCACAATAGCAGCTTGGCCTTCAGGACTGAATCCAGCAAGAGCGGCCTCGATGAGAGCGAAACAGATGAGAGCAAACCTCATTGTAAGTTCGTTTTGATTGTGAAAACATGAGCTTATATGCAATTCAAATAAAAATTAGGGCGCCACATTTTCAAGAACACGTGGCTCAAGGTCGAGGGTATTGTTTTAGCTTTTTTCTTTTTTCCCGAATCCCGGACTTTTGAAGATTTTCCAAAAAGTTTTTTTGTTGTAAATTGCATATGCAGATGCTACCATAAATCAGTTTTAATTGTTTCTTCCGACTTGAAACATATAAAAAGCGGATTAATCAAGTTACCAGTTATCGCATCTGGTTCCATATTTGCTTTTGTTTTTTTTTGTTCCAATATTTATCTTTCAAATAATCATTTATTCATAAAAACCACTGATACTTATTATGCAAATGAATACAGCAATGAAGGTGAAATCAGACACAAAATGTCAGACACAAAGTCCAGTGTCTTTTTCACAATTTGTTCCGGATGGGCACTGCGAGCAGCTCTCTCCTTTGTTGAATATGTTGGTGTTCAAATAATTTCCTCTGTAACAAATCATTCTAATCGGTCCCACAAAACTTTCCCTACCGTTTCTTATAGTGGCAAACCACTGAAACTTGGTACATATTCTTCTTTCCACCCTTTCCACAACTTTTCACACCACATCCAACCAAGTTAGATTCAGACCAAATCATTTGAGTCGCGTGACCGATTCCAAACTTTTTGGTTTCCTTTTTATAAACTTCAGTGAGCCATCCGAATTTTTTGAACTCCCCTTCCCATTTTTCAGTGGCTTTGGCTGCCTGAAAATTCACTGAATACTATTTTTAATTGTTCTGAACTTACATAAGAATCAAGTTCATTGATTGGTCTAGAACTGTAACCCCAGTATAGATTCTCTCCATAATCCTTCTTTCCCTCCACGTGACCACTTGGACAGGTATCAGCAAAAGTTTGAGCAGCTTTGGCGAGTTCGTCGTCCCAAGACTGAAACTTCCCCAATTTTCGCAAACGTTTATAACAAAGCTCTCACCATTTTGCGCATGTTACTTGCAGGTCCAACTGGAGTCTGTTTAGCAAGATAGTTACCATTTGCAACAGCAGATCTCAATGTATTGTGAGCCTGCACAATAGCATCTTGGCCTTCAGGACTGAATTCAGCAAGACCGACACCGAAGAATGCAAAACAGATGAGAGCAAACTTCATTGTTTGTTAGTTGTTTTTGTAACGTCATTGAGCTTATATAGTTTTTTAGAAATTTGGGGCATCCAGATTTCATTGAAATTCGTCCAAGGTCGGACGTGAGAACGTTTGTAATATTTTTGTTCAAAAGTTTATATATTCTCGACGTTTCGGCTGGTTTGCCATCATCAGGAGAGTGATTACAAGATTGTAATCACTCTCCAAAAGTTTATAATATAATTGAACTGTAGTTTCGCTATTGGATTACCACTTTATTCAATTCTCCGTGCCTAATCAAAACACAAATGTATATTTTTGTTTTCAATTCAAAATATGCTTCCAATTCTTCATTTGTTTCCTGTCTACAATTGATACGAATCTGATAACAGAGAGCAACGACTGAAACATTGCTTATCAAGTGTGCAAAACACAAACCAACACGTTGTTTTTCACTGGATCAAACCATATATATAAAGCTAGTCCTAATGACTGTGAATTCATCCGAAAATGAAGTTTTCACTCATTTGTCTTGCTCTTCTTGGTGCCGGCGTCTCGGCTTTCAGCTCTGAAGGCCAAGCTGCAATCGTCAAGGCTCATAATGACTTGAGATCGTCCATTGCCAAAGGTAGCTACGTGGCGAAAGGCACTCAACAACCGGCTGCAAGTGACATGCTCAAAATGGTAAGAATTACAAGAAACATCCATCTAATAACCGTTTTCGAAGTCCTGGGACGACACAATCGCTCAATCCGCTCAACAATATGCCGAAGGATGCCCTGATGACCACTCGAAGAATGAATACGGAGAGAATCTCTACTGGGGATGGGACTCAGAAGCTATTGGAGATCTTGATCCTTATGTGAGTTTTATTCTAAATAACCATCAGCATAATTTTTGTTCAGGGAGTTCAAGCATCGAAATCTTGGGAGAAGGAATTCCAAGACTACGGATGGGAAAGCAGAACTCTTGACCAAGCAACCTACGACTCAGGAATCGGCCACGCAACCCAAATGGCTTGGTCCAAAACTAATTTGATCGGATGTGGAGCTAAGAGTTGTGGAGTTGACCCGAAAAATGGAATGAACAAAGTGACCGTTGTCTGCCAATACAAAACTAAGTAAGTCATGAAGAAGAAGTCTTTGTGGATTCAATGAGATTACAGGGGAAACACCATCGATGAGAAGATATATACTGAAGGAGATTCTTGCTCGGCTTGTCCATCTGGATCTTCTTGCGAGACTGATTCTGGACTCTGTGCCTGAAAAGCTTCTCTACTTACCTCACTCTTTGTAAATTTTGATATATTCTGAATAAATAATGCATGCAATATCATTTACTCATATCCGCACAACTTCGATAAAATAGTTGAAGAGAACGAACATTTATGACAAAAGATCTTTGGATTATAGGATGGTTGTGGCCCTAAAGAGGGCCGTTGGGTTCGGTTGGTTTGGTTGTAAGAATACGAAAAGATAATGAAATTATCCTCCGAATCCGTACAGGGTTCTTCCTTGGCGTTTCAATGCATAGACGACGTCCATGGCGGTGACGGTCTTTCTCTTGGCGTGCTCGCAGTAGGTGACGGCATCACGGATGACGTTCTCGAGGAACACCTTGAGAACTCCACGGGTTTCCTCGTAGATGAGTCCAGAAATACGTTTGACTCCTCCTCTTCTGGCGAGACGGCGAATTGCTGGCTTCGTGATTCCTTGGATGTTATCACGAAGAACCTTGCGATGGCGCTTGGCTCCTCCTTTTCCGAGGCCTTTTCCTCCCTTTCCACGTCCGGACATTGTTGGCAGTTGATTGAAGACTCACAAGTGAGATGGAGAAATGGTGGTAACCCCTCTTCTTTTATACCCGTTTGGAGGAGGCTGCGGTGGCGGTGGGTGGAGTTTGTTTGACCCTTCTGCGGGGACACACCTGACTCATCACAGGCATCCGAATAGCGCGTCTTCTGTCGACAAACACAAGCCCCGCCCCGCCACCGCAGATTGCGTATAAAAGGGGGCAGCAGTAGTGTTGACCTCACAGTCCTCATCGGATTCATCAACAATGGCACGCACCAAGCAAACCGCTCGCAAATCGACAGGAGGAAAGGCCCCAAGAAAGCAGTTGGCCACCAAAGCTGCTCGCAAATCTGCCCCTGGAGGAGGAGTTGGAGGAGTCAAGAAGCCACATCGCTTCCGTCCAGGAACCGTCGCTCTCCGTGAGATCCGTCGCTACCAGAAATCCACCGAGCTTCTCATCCGCAAGTTGCCATTCCAGCGGCTTGTCCGTGAGATCGCTCAGGATTTCAAGACCGACCTCCGCTTCCAATCTGCGGCTATTGGGGCTCTTCAAGAGGCTTCTGAGTCTTACCTCGTCGGACTCTTCGAAGACACCAACTTGTGCGCCATCCACGCCAAGCGAGTCACCATCATGCCAAAGGACATGCAATTGGCCAGACGTATCCGAGGAGAGCGTGCTTAAATTACTGAATTCATTCAGTGTTTAAACCCTGTCCAAAACCAACCGAACCCAACGGCCCTCTTTAGGGCCACAAAAGTACAAATAATCCTAACATTAATTTGAATAAATATCTTTTTATCTTTGTTTTTCTTTCAGGTTTTATAGGTAGCACATATATCTGTGTGATTTTCGTCATGGATACTTTAGAGTTGAAACTAGTTAACTATCAAGCAGAATCGATTGTTCTGTCATTTTTTGGTTTCAGGAAAGACTCAGGCAATTAGATTCGAATCACGCGCCCAATTCTTACATCGTTGAAAATGTGTACATTTGTCTCTTTGATGCACTGTCTTTGTTCAATTTGAATTTCTGAAGGGCGCCAAATGTGACATTCGAAAATGATCATTTCGAAATCTGTCGAAAGTCGGCATTTTGAATGTCATTGCAATACGTAAAGAATGGATTCGAATACAAATATTCTGAAAATCAATAAAAATTCAAAAAACAATAAATTATCAATATATTTATTAACAGATCAATTTGGATTATTGGCTAATTTGTGGCCCTAAAGAGGGCCGTTGGGTTCGGTTGGGGTTGCTTTCAGCTTTTGGGAGCTTACTTGCTGGAGGTGTACTTGGTGACAGCCTTAGTTCCCTCAGAGACAGCGTGCTTGGCGAGCTCTCCTGGAAGAATCAAACGGACAGCGGTTTGAATTTCGCGGGATGAGATGGTCGATCTCTTGTTGTAGTGAGCAAGACGAGATGCTTCGGCGGCGATGCGTTCGAAGACATCATTGACGAACGAGTTCATGATCGACATAGCCTTGGAAGAGACTCCAGTGTCTGGATGAACCTGCTTGAGTACACGGTAGATGTACACAGAGTAGGACTCCTTACGGGCATGGCGTCTCTTCTTTCCGTCCTTTGGCTTCGTGACGGTCTTAGCGGCTTTCTTGGCTCCTTTAGCAGATGGCTTTGGTGGCATGATGAGAGTGGGACTGGTCTTTGGACAAGTGTGAGGTACGGGTTGTTTGCCAAACCTTTTATACTGGCCTGCGGTGGCGGGGCGGGGCTTCGGGGCTTTATTTGGGCCCTCCTGTCGGGACACATACCAGTACGCACCGCGTTGCCGAATATCACGATTCACCCCCGAATGTCTGCCCGTCTCCTCACTTTCTGTAGTCTCTCTAGCTCCTCCCCTTCGCCACCGCAGGTTCCCAATAAAAGGAGGCAGTTGCCTTCATTCTCTACAGATTGTTTCTACATCTACCAACCCATCATCAACCATGTCTGGACGCGGAAAGGGAGGAAAAGCAAAGACCGGAGGAAAGGCCAAGTCCCGCTCTTCAAGAGCCGGACTCCAATTCCCAGTTGGACGTCTTCATCGTATTCTCCGTAAAGGAAACTACGCTCAACGTGTTGGAGCCGGAGCCCCAGTTTACTTGGCTGCTGTCCTCGAATACCTCGCTGCTGAGGTTCTCGAGTTGGCCGGTAATGCTGCCCGTGACAACAAGAAGACCAGAATTGCCCCAAGACATCTTCAACTCGCTGTCCGCAACGACGAGGAATTGAACAAGCTGTTGGCTGGAGTGACCATCGCCCAAGGAGGAGTTCTTCCAAACATTCAAGCCGTTCTTCTCCCAAAGAAGACCGGAGGAGATAAGGAATAAACTTTCTCTTGAAATCCCCAAATCTACCGAACCCAACGGCCCTCTTTAGGGCCACAAATATCCCAATAATCCTGAAATGATTCAATTTGAATAAATGCTACACTTTCTGTTTATTATATTATTTTTGTTTCAAGTCTTCTTCATAAGTACCGGGTTCCGTCCGTTGAAGGTCAGCAATTGTATTTAGTTGGTATGTTCAAGTGTGACCTATTCAAATTTGAATTCTTTTTCAAAAGAGTTTTTGCGCCTTTTTGGCCAAGACAGATGACATTCAAATGTCATTCTCCGTACAATGGAGGAGGCAATTTATCTTTTGAATCGCGCCAGATGTGCGATTACTGTCAAATTGATGGGGTCATCGAAGAATAGATGAGATTAGATTATGCGACGAGATGGACAATTTTCTGATTATAGGTTAGAAAATTGGATTAGAAAATATTTTGATTCACCATTACTTCTCCAGGTTCAACCTTATAGGAAAAATACAATACAAAAAAATATTTATTAAAAATCAGATGTTCTTGGATTATAGGAAATTTGTGGCCCTAAAGAGGGCCGTTGGGTTCGGTTGGGTTTGTTGTAAGAAAACGAAAAGATAATGGAAATTATCCTCCGAATCCGTACAGGGTTCTTCCTTGGCGTTTCAATGCATAGACGACGTCCATGGCGGTGACGGTCTTTCTCTTGGCGTGCTCGCAGTAAGTGACGGCATCACGGATGACGTTCTCGAGGAACACCTTGAGAACTCCACGGGTTTCCTCGTAGATGAGTCCAGAAATACGCTTGACTCCTCCTCTTCTGGCGAGACGGCGAATTGCTGGCTTCGTGATTCCTTGGATGTTATCACGAAGAACCTTGCGATGGCGCTTGGCTCCTCCTTTTCCGAGGCCTTTTCCTCCCTTTCCACGTCCGGACATTGTTGGCAGTTGATTGAAGACTCACAAGTGAGATGGAGAAATGGTGGTAACCCCTCTTCTTTTATACCCCTTTGGAGGAGGCTGCGGTGGCGGTGGGTGGAGTCTGTTTGACCCTTCTGCGGGGACACACCTAAGACGTTGTAGGCATCCGAATAACGTCTTTTCTCTCGGCAAACATGATTCCTCCCCGCCACAGCGAGGTCTGCGGTGAGAGGGGCGGAGCGAGGTGTGTCCCGACAGGAGGGTAATATTCCGCACCAGAAGCGTATAAAAGGGTGCCCTCTCCTCCAAAACATCACAGTCCAATCGGATTCATCAACAATGGCTCGTACCAAGCAAACCGCCCGCAAATCGACAGGAGGAAAGGCTCCAAGAAAGCAGTTGGCCACCAAAGCCGCTCGCAAATCGACCCCAGCCACCGGAGGAGTCAAGAAGCCACATCGTTACCGTCCAGGAACCGTCGCTCTCCGTGAGATCCGACGCTACCAGAAGTCCACCGAGCTTCTCATCCGCAAGTTGCCATTCCAGCGACTTGTCCGTGAGATTGCTCAGGACTTCAAGACCGACCTTCGCTTCCAATCTTCCGCTGTCATGGCTCTTCAAGAGGCCGCTGAGGCTTACCTCGTCGGACTTTTCGAGGACACCAACTTGTGCGCCATCCACGCCAAGCGAGTCACCATCATGCCAAAGGACATCCAATTGGCCAGACGTATCCGAGGAGAGCGTGCTTAAGTTACTGAATTTATTCAGTGTCTGAGCGTGTTTCAAGTCACCAAACCCAACCGAACCCAACGGCCCTCTTTAGGGCCACAAATATCCAATAATCCTATTTGATCTCATAATAAATTAAAACTATATCTTGATAACTTTTCTGTATTTTGAATTTCTATCTTTCCAGAGCATTCTCTCAGTTTTCGACAGATTGCGAAGTTAACATTTATAAATTTTACACTTGCAGCCTCTTGATAAATTCAAATTGAACAAAGAAAGTGCATCGTCCATTATCAAATAAAGAAGAGTAAATATACTTATCGATGTAGTTGAACAGGAATTAGGAGACACTATTTGAATTCAATTGCTTCAGTTGAATTACTAATGATAGTTCAAATTCGAAACGATGGGGAAACAACTCGTACTTTTATTAAGAATGAAGCACGTTTCAAAACTGAATTATATCGATTCTTTCAGTGTCTCCATCTTTCATAGCATCTTTTGAATATTGTCTGCTATTCTGTTTGTGTACCGTTCACATGAGCAGATGACGTAGATTACGGTGAACAGAAGGTGTTACGTCAATTGATGACGTGTCAAAACCTGCCGAGATTATGACGTCACAAAGGCCCTTGAATGAATACGAGAAGGACTGGTGAACAGTTGGACACTATTGTGACGTCATCTGTCGTAATCCTCGAAGAGATTTGAATGTGTAGGCAAAACCTAACATTGCATCAGTCAAAAAACGTTAGGGACCGAAAAATAATGATGATTTCGAACAAGGATTTGGAAAGGGGAATGAAATTTTGAAACAACTTTTTGTAGATTTAATGATGACGAAGCATGCAAATTTATAAGTAGATGAGCAGGAAATACTCATTCACATTACAGAAAAAAATCGAATCTCAGACCCGATTCAAAAGACAAAGTGCTTGCTTCAGGGGGGATGATGTTCAAAAGTCATCCGTCTTGTTCTCCGAAATCGGCGCCAAACCTTATTTGAAAAGGAATTCAAAGTCGAATAGGTCGCAGCAGAACACTTCAACTAAATACAATTGTTTACCTTCAAGGGACGGAACTTGGTGCATTTGAAGAAGATTTGAAACGAAAATAATATAATAAACAGAAAGTGTAGTATTTATTCGAATTGAATCATTTCAGGATTATTGTGATATTTGTGGCCCTAAAGAGGGCCGTTGGGTTCGGTAGATTTGGGGATTTCAAGAGAAAGTTTATTCCTTATCTCCTCCGGTCTTCTTTGGGAGAAGAACGGCTTGGATGTTTGGAAGAACTCCTCCTTGGGCGATGGTAACTCCAGCCAACAGCTTGTTCAATTCCTCGTCGTTGCGGACAGCGAGTTGAAGATGTCTTGGGGCAATTCTGGTCTTCTTGTTGTCACGGGCAGCATTACCGGCCAACTCGAGAACTTCAGCAGCGAGGTATTCAAGGACAGCAGCCAAGTAAACTGGGGCTCCGGCTCCAACACGTTGAGCGTAGTTTCCTTTACGGAGAATACGGTGAAGACGTCCAACTGGGAATTGGAGTCCGGCTCTTGAAGAGCGGGACTTGGCCTTTCCTCCGGTCTTTGCTTTTCCTCCCTTTCCGCGTCCAGACATGGTTGATGATGGGTTGGTAGATGTAGAAACAATCTGTAGAGAATGAAGGCAACTGCCCCCTTTTATTGGGAATCTGCGGTGGCGAAGGGGAGGAGCTAGAGAGACAATGGGAAGCGAGGAGACGGGCAGACATTCGGGGGTGAATCGTGATATTCGGCAACGCGGTGTGTACTGGTATGTGTCCCGACAGGAGGGCCCAAATCAGGCCCCGAAGCCCCGCCCCGCCACCGCAGGGTAGTATAAAAGGTCTGGCAAACAACCCGTACCTCACACTTGTCCAACGACCAGTCCCACTCTCATCATGCCACCAAAGCCATCTGCTAAAGGAGCCAAGAAAGCCGCCAAGACCGTCACCAAGCCAAAGGACGGAAAGAAGAGACGCCATGCCCGTAAGGAGTCCTACTCTGTGTACATCTACCGTGTACTCAAGCAGGTTCATCCAGACACTGGAGTCTCTTCCAAGGCTATGTCGATCATGAACTCGTTCGTCAATGATGTCTTCGAACGCATTGCCGCCGAAGCATCTCGTCTTGCTCACTACAACAAGAGATCGACCATCTCATCCCGCGAAATTCAAACCGCTGTCCGTTTGATTCTTCCAGGAGAGCTCGCCAAGCACGCTGTCTCTGAGGGAACTAAGGCTGTCACCAAGTACACCTCCAGCAAGTAAGCTCTCAAAAGCTGAAAGCAACCCCAACCGAACCCAACGGCCCTCTTTAGGGCCACAAACATCCAATAATCCGAACTTATCTGTTAATAAATGAAAAACATAATGATAATTGTTTTCTGAATTTAAATTGTGCTCCAGAATATTCTCTCTTTGACAGTGTTTCTAAATATTTGAATTTATCTCCCTCCTATCTCAAGTACCTTCAAAAGGTCAATTTTCGTAAGATTTCGAAACGGTCATTTCGAAATGTCACACCAAGTGCCTCTTCAGAAATTCAAATCGAACAATGAAAGTGCACCGTCCATTAACAAAAAGAGTACATAAAATTACATCTTCTAATCATGCAGTTGCGAAGGAATTGGAATAGTTTATTGATAGTAATATGTCATTCCAATTTACATAGTCTTCCAGAATATTCAGAATATTCTCTCAGGAGCTTATATCTGAATCCATCTCCTGAATATTGCAGATAATTTCTAAAGCTCGATTCATAGCCACAAATGGTCAATAACCAAAATTTGATTGACTTCCAACACATTTATTTGAGTTCGAATGAATCGCTTCTCAAATTTGCCAATTGTTCTCTCCCAGCTTGAATAGAGTGTTTACCATTGAAGCATTTCTGCTTTTGCCAGAATTTCCACAAACTAGTCAACCTTGTTTATCGTAGCTGTTAAACAATCATATTGTATCCGCAGCACTAATCTTGTTCGATTTCAAGATAACACCAATAAGTCGGAACCATCTTACTTCTGGAAAAGTAAAATGCGAGGTTTAAACCAAGAACAATGAAAATAAGAAAATATAAAAGAAACTTTCAAACAGAAACATTGCATTTATTAATATAGTTTTCGGATTATTTTTGGTTTGTGGCCCTAAAGAGGGCCGTTGGGTTCGGTGGGTTTTTTTGGACAGGGATTAAACACTGAATTACTTCAGTAATTTAAGCACGCTCTCCTCGGATACGTCTGGCCAATTGGATGTCCTTTGGCATGATGGTGACTCGCTTGGCATGAATGGCGCACAAGTTGGTGTCTTCGAAGAGTCCGACGAGGTAAGCCTCAGAAGCCTCTTGAAGAGCCATGATGGCGGATGACTGGAAGCGGAGGTCGGTCTTGAAGTCCTGAGCAATCTCACGGACAAGTCGCTGGAATGGCAACTTGCGGATGAGAAGCTCGGTGGACTTCTGGTAGCGTCGGATCTCACGAAGAGCGACGGTTCCTGGACGGTAGCGATGTGGCTTCTTGACTCCTCCTTTCGTTGTGACGATTTTTTGGGCGGATTTGCAGGCGAGCTGCTTTCTTGGGGCCTTTCCTCCAGTCGATTTGCGAGCGGTTTGCTTGGTACGTGCCATAGTAGATGAATCCGAAGATGACTGTGAAATAACTCTGCTGCTGCTGCCCCTTTTATACTCTGGCGCCGGGGGCGTGGCCAGACTAGCGAGTAGAATGGAATCTTCTAGAAGGGATCTATAGATGAGAGAGCTAAGAGAAAGAGAGCGAGGCGAACAGGCAACTTTTTCATGTTTGCGCAATCATCTCTCTGTGCATGAATTTAAATTATGGGTGTTGAAAAGTGGTCTGTGTGGTGGAAATAGCAATAGTTACCCTTTATAACAGTATGAAAACCAGATGTTATAGATTTCCAGAATTTGAAACTAAAACTTAAGATGACAATCTATGTAGTTGTTTCAGAATATTATCCGAACATAGTTCAACTTGTAAGACTGGAAATCAATATCGAGCGAAAAGATGCCATAAACGTTAATTTTTTTGAATAAAATAATCACGATGTCATGTTCTGGTATCATTTAAGTTTGCGATCATTGTGTCTACACATCCCTGTTTTGAAACCGTTCTCAGAAGGTGATATCTCCTTGTTTCCGGTAAAACTTGGAAAAATGAATAAAGGTGAACATAAAAAATTTATTCATTAGCAAAGTTATTGGATTATTCAAGTTTTGTGGCCCTAAAGAGGGTCGTTGGGTTCAGTAGGATGAGGCGGTCCCTCAGCCCAGGTGATGGTCCCGCCCCGCCACCGCAGACTCTCTATTGTCTAGAGGTTAAGGTGGAGATCCCTCTATGATGAAATATGTGTGTGTCCCGACAGAGTGGTCAAACAGACTCCTCCCACCGCCACCGCAGCCTCCTCCAAATAGGTATAAAAGAAGAGGGGTTACCACCATTTCTCCATCTCACTTGTGAGTCTTCAATCAACTGCCAACAATGTCCGGACGTGGAAAGGGAGGAAAAGGCCTCGGAAAAGGAGGAGCCAAGCGCCATCGCAAGGTTCTTCGTGATAACATCCAAGGAATCACGAAGCCAGCAATTCGCCGTCTCGCCAGAAGAGGAGGAGTCAAGCGTATTTCTGGACTCATCTACGAGGAAACCCGTGGAGTTCTCAAGGTGTTCCTCGAGAACGTCATCCGTGATGCCGTCACTTACTGCGAGCACGCCAAGAGAAAGACCGTCACCGCCATGGACGTCGTCTATGCATTGAAACGCCAAGGAAGAACCCTGTACGGATTCGGAGGATAATTTCCATTATCTTTTCGTTTTCTTACAACCAAACCAACCGAACCCAACGGCCCTCTTTAGGGCCACAAATATACGATAATCCTTAAAAACTTTCAAAAATGAATAAATGATAAGCTGTTGTTTGCGATCAAGATTCTTAAAATTTGTTCCTTGTGCTCTACGTTTGTAATCTCGTAAAAGAATTAAACAGTGCTCTGTTCATTCTATCGTCGTTTGTAAGACCTTCATTGGAAATCTTGATTCAGCTCAGATTTCAACAATCCTTTCCAATAAAGTTTTTGAATTACTGCTTCAGCCTAACTACATTTATGGCATGGTCTATACAATCATCTGTATATAATGTCTTGTGGAAGCTCTGTTCTAGAAATGCTCATCCGATAGAACATTATAGCAATAAAATGACGAATCTCAACTAGTTCGAGACACATGCCTACAAATAACAAAAAGTTCGAGAAGAAAGAAAATAGTCGGTTTATTAAACAATAAAAAGTTCGGATTATGGATATTTGTGGCCCTAAAGAGGGCCGTTGGGTTCGGTAGATTTGGGGTTTCAAGAGAAAGTTTATTCCTTATCTCCTCCGGTCTTCTTTGGGAGAAGAACGGCTTGGATGTTTGGAAGAACTCCTCCTTGGGCGATGGTAACTCCAGCCAACAGCTTGTTCAATTCTTCGTCGTTGCGGACAGCGAGTTGAAGATGTCTTGGGGCAATTCTGGTCTTCTTGTTGTCACGGGCAGCATTACCGGCCAACTCGAGAACCTCAGCAGCGAGGTATTCGAGGACAGCAGCCAAGTAAACTGGGGCTCCGGCTCCAACACGTTGAGCGTAGTTTCCTTTACGGAGAATACGGTGAAGACGTCCAACTGGGAATTGGAGTCCGGCTCTTGAAGAGCGGGACTTGGCCTTTCCTCCGGTCTTTGCTTTTCCTCCCTTTCCGCGTCCAGACATGGTTGATGATGGGTTGGTAGATGTAGAAACAATCTGTGGAGAATGAAGGCAACTACCCCCTTTTATTGGGAATCTGCGGTGGCGAAGGGGAGGAGCTAGAGAGACTTCAGAAAGCGAGGAGACGGGTAGACATTCGGGGGTGAATCGTGATATTCGGCAACGCGGTGCGTACTGGTATGTGTCCCGACAGGAGGGCCCAAATCAGGCCCCGAAGCCCCGCCCCGCCACCGCAGAGGGAGTATAAAAGGTCTGGCAAACAACCCGTACCTCACACTTGTCCAAAGACCAGTCCCACTCTCATCATGCCACCAAAGCCATCTGCTAAAGGAGCCAAGAAAGCCGCCAAGACCGTCACCAAGCCAAAGGACGGAAAGAAGAGACGCCATGCCCGTAAGGAGTCCTACTCTGTGTACATCTACCGTGTACTCAAGCAGGTTCATCCAGACACTGGAGTCTCTTCCAGGGCTATGTCGATCATGAACTCGTTCGTCAATGATGTCTTCGAACGCATCGCCGCCGAAGCATCTCGTCTTGCTCACTACAACAAGAGATCGACCATCTCATCCCGCGAAATTCAAACCGCTGTCCGTTTGATTCTTCCAGGAGAGCTCGCCAAGCACGCTGTCTCTGAGGGAACTAAGGCTGTCACCAAGTACACCTCCAGCAAGTAAGCTCTCAAAAGCCGAAAGCAACCCCAACCGAACCCAACGGCCCTCTTTAGGGCCACAAATATCCAATAATCCAAAATTATCTTCAATAAATGAGAAATGCATTGATAATTGTTTTCTGAAATCATATTGTGCTCCAGGATATCTTCTCTTTGACAGTGTTTTTACATATTTGAATTTATCTCCCTCCTATCTCAAGTACGTTCAAAATGTCAATGTTCGGAAGATTTCGAAACGGTCATTTCGAAATGTCACATCAAGTGCCTCTTCAGAAATTCAAATCGAACAATGAAAGTGCACCGTCCATTAACAATAAGAGATAAGTGTTCATTTATTTAACGAAGCAGTTGGACAGAAAATGAGAGCATCTAAATGACGGTGATCATCTGTGTTGAAAAAAACCAATAAAGATTTGAATTCAAAACGAAGAAGTTCAATTTTCATTGATCCAAATGTGCCGCAAAAAACTGGACTCAAAAACTATCTAGACTTTGGAATCTGCCTGTTAAGAATGTGGCATAAAACCTCAGGATGGTTCCAGAGAGTTCCATCAGCTAAGGTCGTTTCATTTCAGTTTCTGGCCTTTGGTTCTTCTTGAATTATCTGAGTCATGTTCAACTTACTTCCTTATCACCTATCATCAAAAAGCAGTCGAAAAATGGTGCCCATCTCATTTCTCTTCTCTCTTCCACCAAACAAAAATAATTGCTCAGCATGCCTCAATTCTCTGAAACCAAGACTCTCTTTCTGGGTTCACTTTTAAGAACTGAATGATCGGAAACCTTTTCCATGAACACTTCTACTTGGAATGACTCAATGAGCATAGAAGAACTATTTCTTTTCGACCAATATGATATCGAGAATTTGACCATGAGCTCTGGAAATTCTACTCAAGTTCTGTCGCACAATGACTTGTTATTTGCTGGAGGTTCCGCAATTTCGGTAAGCAAGAGTATTCAAATTTTGAATTTCAAAAAGTACATGTCAATTCAGATCTCTGCGATTGGTCTAATTCTAAATCAAATCGTTTTCTGGAAGTTTCTATCCCCAAAACAGCTTTCAAATAGTTTTCATGTGCTATGCCTCTCAAAATCTTTCAGTAATACAATCACATGTCTGATTGGACTATTCTGGATTGGTCCAACAATTGCAATGTAGGCCATTTTGAACATGAAAAGGGATGGCAAAAAATTCCAGCAATAATCTATTCCTCCCTCCCGATGTTAACAAGTTTCTGGGTCAATTCAATGAATACGGTGTCTATACAATGGGTCCTTTAACTCAAACTTTAATGACAATCGATAGATTTATAATGATATTTTATCCATTGAAGTTCTCCGAACGGAAGAGGTGTAAAATCGCAGTGATCTCGATTTTTTGTTGCTGGTTTATTGCATTATCTTTTGTTGCTGCAACTTATAATGGTTTGGAAAATAATCTTCAATCGAATACAGACCTCAAAAACTTCCAGACGATTGTTGGGTAGCCTACAACATTTCCATTCTAAACTACATCGCAAAAAACGATGCTTGCGACAAATTCAATCTCAAAATTCTCACAATCGGTTGTATTATTCTGGCAGTTATCACACTTTCGTTTCAAACTTCGAATCTCACAAAAATCCTGATTATGGTACGATTTCAAAAAGTAATTGGTTATGTTTTGAATTCCAGTTTTCGAAAAGTTCTTCACCAGAATTGGCTTCAAAATCTCAAAAATGGAGAACAATCAGACTTTTTGTGCAGGTTTGTTGGATTATTTGAAATTATATTCCTCTCGGATTTCAGAGTGTTATTCAAGACTTGCTCCATTTCTTGGACCTTCTAAATTCCAAGAACTTCTTCGGAATCACAAATATCCTCGGTCACTTTTTTATCTTCACATTTTCCTTACTCTTCGTGCACGCTCTTGATGGTTTAATCATGTGTTTCTTCCATTGTAATCTACGACGCAAACAAAGATCTTCCAAAAATGGGCCATTAGTTGTTCTTATTTAACTATATATTTTTCGAAATCTTAATAAAAATCTATAAAACTATATCATAAAATAATCGCTATGTACAGGAAAACAATGGAAGAAAAAGTATAGCCGGGTACCCATAAGCAGAGAAACAGAAGAGAATGGAAAGAGACAAGAAGAACAGCTAGAAAAGATAGGAATCACAGTGATGATGATGAATGAAACTGGGAGAAAACGTGGATGATGTTGATGATAAACTCAGATGTAAAGCTAACACATACACACAAAAAAAACAGAAGAAATACATAAGAACCAAGAAAATGCAACAAAAAGAAACAATCATTTTTAATGAGAATGTCCAGATGCAAGAATAGCCGGTACGACGGCTCCGCCAATTATTAATAAGAGTTCTTTTAATGTGTAAGATGGTCCAGCAGAGTGAGAATGACCGATTGATGATGGAGCCGTGGCATCGACGACGAGTGAATATTCCGTTTGTTTATTGTTTGCCTGGAAATAATACCTTTCTCAATATGAAGCCTCCGTGCAGAAATCAAATTGTTCTAAAGTTTTTTAATTTCATTCTTTGACCTGTCTTGAACATTCCATTCTTCCGGGTGTACACCCTCATAAGCCGATTTTAGCAAAATTCCTTAATCAATTTCAGTTTCCGAAAATGGAACACAAGACAGAAAGACTAAACTCTATTTCCGACGAGTTCAATCAAACACTCAAAACTCACAAGTTCTGGAAGCACGTGCACTGTCGCCACGTAGAGGAATGTGCCAGCGGAGAATAGCATGAGTACACCTGTTGACGATTCTGACCTCATTGATTCACCCATCTGAAAAAAGATTAGTTCGTTTTGATTGATAGATTTATCGAAGCAAAGCAGACTAGATTTACTCGGAAAGACTCTTGAACATAACTTTTCTTAATTCCCTCTCTCTTTCTTACACATATTCATCTTCATTTTCAAAAAATATTTCTTTTTGTAGCAATTCTGAGTAACTCACATGCATAATAATCACAAAAGTGATAAGTGCGGCAACGGGAGCGGCAGCTGAAAACACAACGAGATGTTTGCGAATGGCCCGTCGGTCGATTGATTCCATCAAAAGAAATGAGACGAGTCCGAATGCTGCAGGTGCTTTGTGAAGCATGATGGCGACGAAAACAATCAGTTGAACATCTGATTTATTGATCACTGATGCACTTCCCAGGGCGACACCGTCGGCTGAAAACGGAGGAATTAAAAAAAAATCTGCGTCAATCTTGTGAGGCTTTGGGACTGGTAAATTCTGGTGTAACTTAAATCAAAAGCTTTTTTTCTGTAAACTTACCAGCAGCATGCACCACTAGTCCAATTGTTGCTGAAATTCCAATTCGACTCCTTCCAGCTCGATCATCTAAAAAGAAAGTTTGAAAGATATATCGTTATTTTCAAAAGAGAAATGTTTTGATGGTTTGATAAATAGTATACTTTCTAACAAGGATGGGTTGAAAAAACTGATGTTTTGAAAAATAATCGGAAAAAAAGACAGCGTTTAAAAGTGAGAGACGCAGATTTAAAAATTTAAAGGCGCGCGGCGGGTCTCGCCACGAAATTGTTTTTCAACCTGCGTCTCTCACGTTTCGCGCGTTAAAGCGTACGCAATAATTTTCCGATTTTGAAATTTCTTCGGAAGCCCCGCCCACTTTTTTGAAGGAAATTTCAACTAGGCCCATCCTTGCTTTCTAAAAGGAAGAAAACTAACTCCTCGCGACAGTAGCACTTCCGATTTGATCCACAAGAAGCATTAGTACAAAACCGAGAACTAATGAATAACCGATTTGTGAATGAACGTTTCCATGCCCATGTGAGTGTCCTTTCTCTTCATGCTCATCGTGTTCTTTCTCATTTTGTTCTTCGTTATTCGAATGACTTTCTATTATAACATCCCTTTTCGTTCGATTTAATATTGACTCTTCGGCTGGCGAACGGACGACTCGACCGATTCTGAAAAAATTAAGTTTTTATGCTGGAGAATAACAGAAGAAAAAATAAATGAATAACTGATGAAGGCCGCATGTCAGATTTTCAAAAAATAACTTTTAAAAATTAATGAATCCAAACACTCACGCTTCATTCAAAACTGCATCTTTGGGAATAATTCTTGGTAGATTATCCTCTTTATCTTTTGCATTTTCTAGAATTTGCTTCGCTTCAGCTGGATTTACAATCGCTCCGACTTGTGATACGACTGGATTTTCGTGATGTTCATGATGGTGTCCAGATGCTGAAAACTGGATTTTTTATTGGAAAAATTCGCGAGAATAAGAAGAAAGCATTTCTTCATGTTTCAGACTAATGTTTTTTTAAACAAAAACTAACCACATTGAGCTCCATACAACGCCTCCACTCCCTCTGGAATGATCACAGATAGTGCAGTGCCAACAAGTAGTCCAGCGCCGAATATACTTACTAATCGAATTCGAGACTGCAAAGAACTGATAAATGATTATAAAAGCTTGATTAATTACCTCTGATAAACTAAACATAAGGGGGATTGATCCGGCAATGTAACTTCCAAAGAACATTGCCGAGGAAAGAAGTAAGAGGAAACTGATCCCCTCCATTCCCTGCAAAAATCAATATTATAGCTAGATATTTTTGATTCCTCATTGTATTCTTTTTCTTATTTTAATGAAAGAAAGCAAAATGACATGGCAAGATGAAGTATCAAGATAAAGTGAAAACAGTGAAACAAAGGAAGCAAAAAAATGTATTTTATTGAGGTTCAGCGGAGCGCGCTTGCATTATTTTTGAACATGTGGATTTTTTGTGATGGTCAGGCGACAAGAGACTGAAAATGGACTGGATATGTTTACAGAATCGAGTTTTTTTTTGTTTTTTGAAAATTGAAAAAAAAAATCGATATTGAAAAAAGTGAAACCTAATAGAAAATACCTATGAAGCGAATCTGTTCGTATAAACTATGGTTGTTTGGATCCATGCAGCTGTCATTTAGGATGGTATTTTTGAGAGAAACGCTTCCTAACAAGTAATTCATAAATTTTTAAGCTTGACTTTTCAAATAATTCATCTATCTGAACTTGAATAAGATTCTTTTTTACTTATATGATGACTTTTCGAGGTTTGGACTACTGTGGATGGTAAGTTTCCAGATCTCAGTGTTTCCGCTATACTTCACCTGGATCTTTTGAATATATTCCAAATTCAGATTGAAATTGTCCATTAATTGAAAATAATATTAAGATGAAATGAGAGAATTCGCACGTTTCTAAATGTCGCTGAGTGTTAATGCATAAAGCATTGACGTGGAATAAACAACATATCCCGTTTGGAAGATGGACAGAGCTAGCTAGATGTTTTTTTCAGGAAGTATTTTTGTTTGTCATCTGAAAAAAATGGTCATATATATTTTTATTTTTAGTGTCATTGCAGCTTACTCAATATTGTTTCCATTTGTTATTCATTCAATCTCCAGGAAAATCTAATTTGTCAAACCCATTTTTCTTTTTTTTTTCAGAATGCTTTCCAATTTCATTCCATTATCCCAAACGATTTCTTCGGACTTTTCCAGATTCCATCCCTCATCTTCGCAGATTCTGGTTCAAAAACCACTTCTTCATACAGACTACACTCCAAGCGTGGGTGTCTTCCCGATGCCCTTTTGATATCAAAAGATAAAAGAGTAACCACAAAACTATTTCTTCCCGTAATAAAACATTTTATTAGACCAGCTGAACAATCTTCCCAACGAATTGATAATGAAAAGAAGAATGTGTTTTCCGAAGTTCAAAGAGAATGAATAAATGAACCGCCCAACCTTTTCATGTTCGCAAAGGTTAATGACAAGAAAAACTCTGTAATAAATTATCAGAAAAGGTCATTGACTCATTCAATATTTTTCGTTTCGGAGGTTTCGGATAGTGACGAAAACGATGATGATAGTTTGCACCCGAATTATCATTTCCTCCACTACAAAACCTATTTCTCCTCCAATATGAATCTTAACACTCTGATAATCGCCACACACCAACCAAAATGAATCAAATCGAAATGTCGCGGGCACACTGATAAATGTTTTGTGGGAAAAAGAAAGACCAAACTAGGCCCTCCTCCTCTTTTTCGATGACGATGACTGAAACAGTTTTATGAATTTTCTATACTGATAACGATAGTTTATAAGGGAACCTAAAACGGGGAAACAGATAGTGGGAAGAACCTGAAAAATGGGTCTCTTCAAACTGTTGGCTGTGTGTCTTCTGTGCACACTTGTTGCAGCCGATTCAGATGATTTGAAGTGTTATGGAGCTGATTGTGATGTGCCACATTATATGGATGATACGTGAGTTAGAGAGAATATGGGGTACTGTAGCTTTCAATTTTTTGAATACATTCACATTTCGGTCGTTTTTCCCAATGTTCCTTTGAGCTCAACTTTTGAAAAGTTGAACAAGATTTATCATAACTTTTTTATTTGATCCAATTAATTCATTTTTTCAGCGAACAATGTTCTGGACTGGAGTGCGAATCGAAAGAAACCCTTCTTGCAATGATCGGTGAATACCAAAAGGCAAAGCACGCCGAGTACCTTGCTCCACTTTCAAAGCCGATTAAAGACGAAAGCGCCGTCCGTTTCTTCTTGAATGAGGTAGGAAGATTTAAAGCACAAAAACTAAAAAACCAAGTTTCAGATTAGCACCGGCGGTGAAGAGTTGGCTGCAACAATTTCTCCACAATGTAACATTTGCAGTCAACCAGGACTTTGTAACAGTGGACAATGTGTTCCAGACAAGAACTTCCCATGGCAATACTTCTAGTAAGTATCTGAGAATTCCAAGCTATTGGAAATATAAACTCTGTTCACTTTCAGCTGTGTCTGCCCAGACAACGCTTCTGGAAGATTCTGTCAAAACGTCATCTCTTGCAAAGCCAACACTTGTGGAAAAAACGCCGATTGCTACGTGGCAAATCATCAACTTAACTGCATCTGTAAACCAGGATACACTGCCCGTAAGAATGGAAGAGACTGCGACATGAAGGTTCAACAAGCCTGCATGAGTGGAGATCCACATTATGTCACCTATGACGGTCTTCGATTCGACTATCAAGGAACTTGTCCATACGTTTTCTCTCAACCATGCACCAACCTTCCAGCTCCATACGGATGGTTCTCAGTTAGAGCAAAAAATGAGTTGCCAGGAAAGGGATACCAGTGAGTTTCCCATTTACAAATAGATTCAAATTTCAAAATCTTGTTTTCAGTATCTCCCAAGTCTCTGAAGTTGAAGTTGACCTCCACAACTTGACCATCCACGTTGACGGTCGTTCCAAAACCGCTTTGGTTAATGGAGTCCAAGTGCTCACACCATGGTATTACCCTAATCTCAAAACTTGGACAGTCCGTATTCGTTACTCTGGATCCACCTTCACCATTGAAAACGAGCAAGGAATTGTTGTCACCTTCTCCACATACAACTCCCTTTGTGTTCAAGTCCCAGACATCCCAGAATTCAATGGACCATCTACTCTTTGCGGATTGGCTGGAAACATTGATGGAAAGAAGTTGGATGACGTTGTCAACAAGAACGGAACCGTTTTGCCAATCAAATCTAGCCGTCAACCAGAAAGTAACAACCATGCCGATTTCATGAAAACTGAAGTGAGCAAATAATTCAATATATTAAATTAACATTTCTATTTTTAGGATACTTGGATCACCAATAAATTCCTTGTCCTCCGTCCCGGCCAGGAGAATTGTATCAACGGCCAGACGCTCGATAACAACACAAATTGCGTCAGTACTAGTATTATTCTAGATCAGAGTTGCGCGGTACCGCTCAACCTCTCCCTCTCCTCCGATTTCTAATTAAAACTCTTTTTTGTTTCCAGGATGTCCAAGCCGCTTCCCAAACTTGCTATCCAATTCAGCAAGCTGAGCTCGGACTCGGAGTCTTCGGTGCTTGCCAAGGACTCGGAAATGATACTTTGGAAGACTTCTACTACAATTGCATTTATGATTTGTGCCGTAATCCAGCTTACAAGTGTACCGAGCTCTCCTATTTCTTCCAATACTGTCAACTCGCTATTCCACAACAACAAATGAACAAGGACTGGCGTAACCAAGTCAACTGCCCATTGGCTTGCCCATTGAATGCCCATCCATCCGTCTGTACCTCATCTTGCCCATCCACCTGCGCCGAGCCATTCCCAGAAATTTGTGATCAAGGATGTATTGATGGATGTGAATGTGATCCAGGATATGTTGTGGATAACACCGTCACGGGATCCATCAAGTGTATCAGACTCGATCAGTGCGGATGTGTTGATCAAGATGGAAATGCTCACCGACCAGGAAAACCATGGGTCACCCAGAACTGCACAATCTACCATGAATGCCAGAACGGAACAATGTGGAGTGACTACCGACCATGCTCTGATGATGGAAGCTGTGTGTTGAACTCTGTTGACATGCAATGCACTTGTAATAAGGGATACCGTGGAGATGGATACAACTGTACCGATATCAACGAGTGTGTGGAGACCCCCGGAATCTGTGGACACGGACAATGCATCAACACTCCCGGATCGTACAACTGCAGATGTGACGACTTCTGGCAAGGTGACAACTGTAACTCCTACAAACCACGTCGTCATTGCGCCGATTTGTATGTCTACTGGGGAATCAGAGCTGACGGAGTCTACTCGATCAACCCACCATTCTTGCTTCCAAACCGTCCAGTTTTCTCACCAATGGATGTGTTCTGTGACATGACTAGCAACGGTGGAGGATACACATTGATGTCTTCGGATAACAAGGACTTGAACTCGAACAAGACATATCAAGACTACCTTATCGGATTCGGAACACCAGCCACCAAATCTGTCTGGATCGGACTTGAATTCATCCATCAACTCACCATCTATCAACCTCACAATCTCCGCCTGAATCTCTACAGATGTGCCAGCAATGGACGTCCAGCACTCAACACCGACTGTACCTACCCAACATTCAGTGTTCTCAACTCCACCACTCAATACTCCGTTGTGATCAGAGAGGCTTGCACCGGATCTGAGGCTGACGAACACTACTATCAAGACGGATGGGCAAGATGGGATTTGACCAAGAATGGACCAAAGTTCTCCACCTGGGATATTGAAGCCGAGACAACTATCCCACCACAATTGAGAGACAAGGTTGAGGATGAAGCTAGTAAGTTTTATTGAGCCAAACTATTAACTTAATTTGATTAATTTTAGTCTACTACACATGTTCCAAGACCAACTTCAACACTGGATGGTGGTATGTTGAGGATCAACTCTGCGGAGCTGCCAATTTAAACGGAGTCCGTTACACTTGCCCAGACATTCCAGTCGAGAGTGAGAGATATCTCCGATGGGCTGAGGGTACATTGGGACAAGCTTCGATGTACTTGCGTCCAGTTGGATATCCAAAATACGATGTTAACATGTAATGTGTTCCTGTGTGCCTAATAATTTTCTCTACACATGAAATTGTATCTTTGAAGTGTTTTCTCAATTCTGAAGTACGTGTACAATAATGAACAATTCACAGTTTGATTTTACGAACGCATAGAAGTGATAAAAAGTGATTAGGAACTCTAGAGAATTTATTCAGAGTTAACTAAAAATAATACGATGAAATGGAATTGCAAAGTTGAAGTCCACGGTTGAGCCGACCACCACAAGGAAACAGAGTGTGACAAGATAGTAGTAAGTGGTCCAAATGAAGTCATCTCGGAAAGTGTATCCAGTGATGTATGGAGAAAAAAAGACGAGAAGAAGAATGATGAAGAGAAGGTTCTTCATTTTCAGAGAGAGTGAATAGAATAGTTTTGTTTGAAAGTTGGTTTGGAAAGATTTGGCAGCCCCATAAAACGATAAAACATCCTCTTGATAATTTATGCAAAAATGGAATTGTTTCATTGAAATATATTTTGTTGTCATCTTCATAGACTGTAAAAATGTTTCTTGTTGTAAGAAAAAAAAACGTTTATTGGGATCTTGGTTTAAAATGCAAGTCTACAAAAAGAGGTAGTTTAGGACCTTTTCCGTCTATAACGTCTTGAATCCTGTAGCAAAGGTTAGTAGTGGGATAACAGACATAATCGATCCTGCATTCATCTTCACTGTGGAAACAAGTGCCAGCGACCGTTGGAGGAGCAGGGGTAGGATAAGAGAAAGCCAGAATAGGCACGAGCAGGAGAATGAGAATATGGGCATTCATTTTCAGAAACGTTGAGTGATTTTCTTGGAAACTTGATTTTCTTTTATAGGAAGAGAAAGATGATTTCATTCCTTTTTTGAAACAAATTTTGGTTTTGTGTTCAGTATTGACGGAACAAAAGATGAAAGGAAAATTGTTTGTTTAGTCAGTGAAACCTTTTTCGAATAATTAATAATTTTTGGTGTACAGTAACAAAAGAATATAAATTTTTCTTTCATGTCTTTTTTCATTACTTTCACAAGGAAAGTTTTTCGTCGAATGACTTTTTTTTGGGCAAAATAAGTGCTGAAAATTTCAAAACAACGGTCAAGTTGGTGTTGATGGGAAGGGTTTGCAACTGTTTGAAGGCTGCGGGGTGTTCAACAGACTTGCATCTGAAGAACGGGTTTCCTCTGCAAGCAGAAGAAGATTCGTAGATAACCCATCAACTCCGGACCGAAGTGAGAGACTGACGAGTGAAGGGTGTTTATATACTGAGTGATTAGCAAGCAGCCGACATGAGAAGAGAGATGGCGGAACATTTCGAAATAGATAACTGTTGCGAAATATTCCGCCATCTCTCTCATTTTGTCGGCTGCTGGCTGACCGATGGGTATATAAGCGACCTCGAATCGTCAGTCTCTCACTTCGGTCCGGAGTTGATGGGTTATCCAGTCTGCCTTCTTCTGCTTGCAGAGGAAGGTCTGGTGTACTCGCGATGCCAGAACCCGTTCTTCAGATGTGAGTCTGTTGAACACCCCGCAACCCTCAAAAAGTTGCAAACCCTTCCCATCAACACCAACTTGACCGTTGTTTTGCATTTTTTTCAATTTAATTTATTTTAGTTTTTTTTTTCAAAAATATAATTAGATTGTATCTGTTCAAATTAATGGAACTAAAAATGATGTTTGATTTTTTAAAGAAGATCTCAAAACGTATTTATCATCAAAACAGTTAACAAAAGTGATATGAGCAAGGGTACCATTCGAGTTTTCTTTAGAAGAGTCAAGATTATAAGATCATGATTTGAATGAAATGAAAGAATCTTTTTCAAACGACTTTCGCAATTCCGATTGTTCCACAAGCCAACGGTTTCTCTCCGAAGTGTGTTCGCAAACTCCATTCGGACGTTGAAAATCTGAAAATCATAAGTCTGAAGAACTCTTACAGAATACAACAACTCACGAATAGATAACAACAGCTCTTCCCACAACATCCGCCACTGGCCAGTCAACAATTCGATCGAATCTTCCAGTTTCCGTAATATCACCCAACGATGGGCTCAGCGATTTGGAGAATGGAGCACCAACACGAGAGCATCCTTCAGAAGAATCTCCAAATTGGTGGAGGACAACTGCATGACGTCCAGGTGGCAGGGCAGATACTTCTCCATGTATTCGGAGAGCAGTGGTTGTCAGTTGAGAAAACGTGAATCGTCCAATATGAGTGCCGTCTCGGGTCATTAAAATGGCAACGGCGATCTGGAATTTAAATAGAAAACATCAATAGTTTCAAATTCCCAGTTACCACATCCTCCATGAATGGATCTGTAATTTCACGAATCGTTGCGAATCTCATTGGTTCATCCATACTAGCTGCCACTGGTGATATCCTCATTCTGTTCGTTGTGGTTGATCCGAATGAACTCGAGCAGCTTTCTCTTGGAACACATGGTGCAGTTACGTCGTTTCTTGCTCTAACAAATCCTGGTGCACAATGGCATCCTGCACTACATGTTCCAGAACAAACTGGAATGGATGGCTGGCCACAGTACTCCGGACACAATGTGCCACACGAAGACCAAACGGCATGCTTATCCGGACAAACACATCGTTGTGGATTCACTCCGAGTGAAACTATCATTGGTCGACAACATCTTTGTTCAACCGGGCAGTCCATGTCGGTGTTGCATCCACGACCACCAACATCAAATGTAGTGGCAGGGCACTCAGATTGTGATACTGTTGGTTTGAGAGAAAGTAAGTCAGAATCAGAAGAGAATGGACGTCCACGGACTTCAGCAACAACAGTTGTAGCTGGTGGAAGAGTTGGTTCTGCAAAACCCTTTTCTTTTTTATTCAGTTAATCTTCTCTCTTACCTTCTGTAGTTGTAGTCGTAGTGATACTTGTCGTTGACTCCTCCGTGGTTGTCTCTTCCTCTGCTGGACATTCTTCTATCTTCACACACTTCGATGTGTGCCAGGTAGCGGAGTTTTCAAATACCAATCCATTTTTACAGAAGCATCCTGTTTGACATGGTGCACAATTCTTCGGATGCCGATTGTCACATCCCATTGGACAAGAACTTCCACAAGTCATGAACTCTTTTGTTGGATCTTCACACCCACGATCACATTCAGCTGGTAAAACACACCGAGATGTAGGATCATTTGGATGAAGAAGTACATATGGTTGACGGCAGACACATCCAGCAAAGCATTGTCCAGAACCACATCTTCCGAGAGGGTTTGCACAAGATCTTGAGCAATGAAGAGCTCCACACTGACTCCATTCTTTTCTGGGATCTGGACAAGATTGGGAAGCTGGAAGACTTGCAGTGGATGGTGGAATGTTCTTTCGTGGACATAGCTGTGGAAGAATACATGTGGAATTCGGATCACTCGAGTCGGCAAGAACATATGGTAATCTACAGAAGCATCCCGGTTCACAAGAAAGTGCGCAATCCAGAGAAGCTGCTTGAGAAAGAGGACGATCACAGGAAGCCGGACATTTGCTTCCACAACTCTGATAGTTTTTCAATGGATGCTCACAGTGCTGCTCCGGAATCAAAGTTGGAAGTCTTTGTTGAGGAGTAGTGAAATCTGGGCGACGTGTAGTTTGGACTGTTGGGAGTGTTTGAGGTGGTTGTGTAGTTCTCGGAGAAGTAGGATATTGTATGTTGCTGTTACCGAAGCTTCCAACCATTTGAGGGTTTCTCTGAACAAACTGCTCGACAATTTCAGGAGCAGGAGTTGGGAGTTCGGGGCATTCAGATGGAAGAATGCATCTGAAAAAACGAATTGATACATCGAAACAAGCTCATCAAAGCCTAACCTCGAATGAAGTGGATCTTCTGTGTTCTCTAGAATGAATGGTATTTTACAGAAGCATCCGGTCACACATCTCTCATTACACCTTGGTTGATTTCGGGTAGCACAACTTATCGGGCACGCGCTTCCACAAGTTTGATATTGGCGACGTTCATCAGCACATCGGATAGTCAGGTCGTAAGCTTGGCATAGTGCACGAGGTACACAAGCAGATCGTGGGGAACTATCTCGGCGGATGTAACCTACATCGAGAATTCTTGGTTCAACAATTTTCTATTCTTACCTGGTAAGCAAATGCATCCTGGCTGACATCCGGGAGCTGGACAAGCAGGAGTTGAGGGGTCTTGACACGAAGGCTGACAGGATGAGAAGCACGCGGAGTACTGTTCGTTCGCACCACAAACCATGGAAATTGTTGGGTTGACTAAAAAATTGTTAGAGTTTTCATACAAATTTGTGCTCATCATTTACGAACTCTCATTAGAAATAGGCTCGGTCATTAGTTTGGTTAGCGCTGGCAAGCAAGCGTGATAGTTAGGGTTAGTTATTGAACCAGGACAACATTTCGATCCACGTTCACATTCTGAATCACAAAGGCAACGGGTTAATGTGGTTATGGAAGTATTAAGTGGGAGAGGACATTCTCCAGGTGAGTTGGTTTTACAGGTCTGAAAACTTTTTGGATGTTTGAAGACTATATTTTTTGAAGACGAGTACCGCTTCTCGCTCTTTTTGTTCTCTGAGTAGTGCTGCTGCTTTCAGTGCAAGATTCTCTTGTTTCCTCCGAACTGTTTCACATCCTTTCTCATCTTTACTCTCTTTTCCGGTCAATCTTCTACCATATCGAGTGACACACCAGCAGACATCAGTTCCAGCTAGGCATTGTCTGGAAATTGAAAAGTGGAATAATATACAACTTTTTTGAAATTATCTACCATATTTCGGATTGAAAAAGAAGCAAAAAAGTTTGGGCCGAACCGGGAATCGAACCCGGGACCTCTCGCACCCGAAGCGAGAATCATACCTCTAGACCATCCGGCCGCTAGGTTTCCCACTGCCCCTTTAATTTCACAAACCTTCGTCTCCACGCCAAACCACTTTCTTCGCAAAGTGGAATTGCCTGTCCAACGATTTCCAACGTTCTCAATTCATCCAAAAGTGCTCTTCTTCGCATTGCACATGCTACAAAAACATGATGGTTTATAAAAACAATAATAAGAAGGAGGAGGGAGAATTCAATTGTGAGCGACATATTGCGTAATTAGTTTTCATCTCGAATGTCATGACAGGAATACAAATTACATGTGAAGAGCTCATATATAATTCTAGTCATTGTGGGTTATACTTTGTTTTTTTTATTATTGGAAGAAGCAATCCACTTGATCTAGTTGAAGAGATGGAGAGTAGTCCTTACCGAGATAAACGTGAGTTACCTAAATAGCCAATTGACTTATGAATTTATTCAGAGAAACCTTCAAAATCTCAAGCTCAACAGCGGCGTCAAATGGAAAACTTCGAATTTTCCCAACTCGCCAAAGAGCTTCCGCTGGCTAGAGCTATTTCTGGACAGCATATTGATAAGACTACAATGGTCAGACTTGCCACTGCATACATAAAACTGTATAATATATTTGGGCAAGGCAGGCGAGCTTACAGTTCGGCTGACTACTATTATGGAAGTGATTCACATTGGACTAGTAATCATCTAGATGTAAGCTCTCTGTTATCCTTATTTTCTGCACTAAAATTTCCAGTTACTCGATGGATTTTTTGTAATTCTGGATCGTCGTGGAGATGTGCTGTATATCAGTGAAACGATAAGTATCTACTTGGGATTGTCACAAGTGGAGATGACTGGAAATCCAATGGTAGATTACATTCATGAACAGGATATCAATTGTTTCAATTCAGTAAGTAACTTATTTCTAACTGGCTAATCAAATGATTTATTTGAGGCTCTCAATTATTGTGACCGTTACTGGCCGCAAATGTGCAATGTTCGAGTGAAATCTAGTCTAACCAAACGAGCTAACAAGGATGCTGTACGCGCTTCTCCTGGATATAAAGTTCTCCGTCTGGAAATCACAATGGGACCTAATCCTAACACCCGAATGATTGCATGCTACCCAATGCCTACTCCAGTTTTGTCTACTGTAACCATCTCTTCAAACTCTTTTGTCATTATCACTTCTATCGATCTGCGGATTACATTTGCTGATGAGAAAGCTCATCAACTTCTTCGAAACTTGTATTTTCAAGATTCAAATATCAAGGGAATGTCTTATTATTCTTTGGTAGATGTTACAGATTCAGAAGTGATTTCAAAAATGCATTTCGATATTTTCAATTTGGGAGCTTACAAAACCCCATATTATCGTATGATTTCTAATCAAACAGCAAACACTTTCTATGTTGAGTCCAACATTTTTCGTCATACTTCTGTTTCCTCGAAACAGTTTAATGACTCGATCACATTTGTTTCTTCAATTCTTTAAACTGACCTCCAACTTTTTTTAATGACCTTTTTTCGCTTTTTATGTATTTCTAAATTTTCTCTGTTTTTTCTATTCGGTGGTGTTTATCGTAAAAGGACAATAAAAATTCACTCACTTTTACAACATTTTCCTTCTACACAAAGTTCTTCCTGATGAGTACAATCCTCATCTCTGGAGCATCTTCTTGACCAACGGGAGTCATCGGGACAAGGTTCATCAGCCGGTGGATCCGATGTGGAATTGGTGGAGGTTTTAGGTTTAGGACTAGTGGCTGAGAATGTGCAAAAGGGTTAGAATGGGTTAGTGGTTAGTTTGTAAGTTTTAGTAGTTGAAGCAAAAATATAAATTTTCCAGGAGTATTAGTTCGCTTGTAAATATGACTCACGTTCTCTTTGCAATGAAAACGTTGGTAACACATTGGGACAGCAGAATCCGTTATCACAGATTTCCCCAATAAAACAATCGTCCTGCATACGACATCTATAATATGAGTATCTGCTATCTGCACAATGCCGACATGACCCCTCGGCTTCGCATAGTCCTGGAAGACTTTGATTGCATAGAAAATAAATTCGAAGACTGAAGTTTTGAAAAAAAAAACTCACTCAACTGTCCGTCTACACCTCTCCAACTTGTACAAAGTACCGTAAAAAGTAGAAGAATATACAGCATCTCCCCAGATATTCTTCAGTCAAATTCTTAGAAATCGCAGATGGTGTCACTTTCTTCTTCTTCCTGTTGACCTACAAATGAAAGTGTGTCTCGAGCTCTCTTACGAAGAAGGTAAGCACTAGAGGGGTGCAATTATGAAGGTGGGGTGCCTCTGATTGGCCCTATCCTATTATGGCAAGGAGAGGCGGCTGGTTGGCGGAAGCGAATCGGCTATAAATCAGGGGTTGTTCGACAAATTAGTGTTCCGAAGGGGCAGCTTGATTTAAGGATTGGATGAAAAAGAATGGGGCAGGTGTGTGGAAGTAGTAGATTGAGTGCGTTTTGACAGACGGTTGGTTTTAGGGTTTTAGTGCTCCAAATTGGAATGAGAGCCGGCGAGGAAGGAAGAATGATGAAATGGATGACAGGAAATGGCCGGGAATTCGAAAACGGAAAAGGTTCGGGGGATCTAGGGGTGTTGAGCCAGCAATGGACCGAAATCCAAACGAAACAAGATATGGTAGAGTCCTCATTAGAAAGAAACTTCATTGATGTTAACACTATCAACCCAAATAACCCATGCAAGAATAGCAAAAACAAAAATGATCTTGAAATACTGTCCCTCAAAAAAAAAACATAAAAACAAACATTATTTTCAAGACCAACCATCATGTTTCCTTCTCTTCGAAACATTTTCATGTTGTCAATCACCTGCCATGTCCCTCTATTACCCTCCTCACACCGATTTCCCGCCTCCTCCTCCCGATTCCTTTTTGCCCATCAACAGTCCCGACCTTGTCCGGCCATCGGACTGCACGCATGTCTCATTTTCCTTCTATTCAGACTGTCTCTTGTTACCTGCCTCTAAGCTTCATAATCCGACCTTGAGGGGGTCAACCACAGGCACCTATTACCCGCGCTTGGGAGGTGGTTGCTTGCTACTAACTGCCATTAGGAACAACAATTGGAGTGGATGGGGGGAGATGATGCCAGAAATGGTAATGGACAACAGAAAAGTTTTTTTTGTTCGTTTTTGTTCACTTTGGAAAAGTATTAAAGTTTCGGAACGATTAGCTAGAGTTTCCCAGAAAAAGAAGGCCATGAAAAGTTTTCAAAAGTTTGTGGACAGAGAACATTTGGATGGATTATATCTGTTCTGAAATATTGAAATAATGTGTAAAAATTGATAACATCTATTTATTTGATAATTATTAATTCCAAAAAAACCCGTAAAGCCATAAATGTTGAAAGAAAACAGGTAAAACTCTATAAAATCATGCTGCTTATGGAGATCGTCGTTTTGACATGCCCAGAAAATCGCAAATGATTTTTGTGTAGGCACTCAGGTTTGTTGAATCACACGCAAAGTCTTCTATGTTATCAGGTGGATGGGAAGTGGTTCCAGTGGAATCTCCGGGACTTGTCACATATCCTGTAGATGGCGCTGGAGATGAAGTCACATAGGTGTCGCCTCCTCCGATAGTCGAAATTCGTATAGGTGGTCCTATTGTTGCCTCAGTTTCAGGTGAAGTGTCTGGACTGACGGTGTAGATTGGCTGAGTGGCAGTCGAAGAAGAAGAAGAAGACGTGGTTGACTCGATAGTGATTGGCTCCAAAGTACCATCGGAAGAAACTGTATAAACTGTTTCAGTGGTAGTTGAAGCAATAGGAGTAGATGGAGTAGTTGGATCGGTTGGAAGAATTCTGGTAACTTCTTGTGTTGAACTACCTCCTTCAATAGTTGATGTCTGATAATCTTCTGTTGTTGACGTTAAAATTGGTAGAGTGGCATCTGGTGATGTTATTGTTGTACCGCCAGGATAGTCAGTTATTCCACTTGGAGAAGTTGTAATTGGCTCAAAAGTGAATCCATCTGGGGTGGGGAACACTGATGTTCCGAAGGATGACGTGGAAGGTAATGTAGTTAATGTAGGTGAAGTTTCCTCTGGTGATGTCTCATAAGAAGAGGAAGTGGTCATCTGGTCAGAAGGTGTTGGGAAGTCGGACGGTGTTGTTGTTGTGTACATCGTTGTCTCTGGAGTCGGTGTAGTTATAGGTTCTAGAGTGGTTCCTACAGAAGTAATGTATTCTGGAGTTGTTCCTTCTGACTCTGAAGTTGTGATAGAAGTGGTTTCCTGAATTGGAGGTTCAGTAGAAGTGGTTGGTTCCGTTGGCGTAATTGTTTCCAGTGTTGAATCCACGAAAGTTATTGTGGTTCCAGTTGAAGAAGATGTCAGTTCATCAAGGGTAGAAGTTGTAGTGAACTCCATCCCATTAGTTGATTGCCACGTGGACGATTCCATAGATGACGTTGTTCCTTCTGAAGTTCCCCATGAGGATGAAGACCATGTAGATGGCTCTGTACTCGTCGCAAAACCGTTTGAAATTGAGGTTCTTTCGGATGTAGTCCATTCAGAAGTGGTCAAAGAGCTTTCAGAAGTTTGCCACGTGGAAGTTGTTCCATCAGTGTCTATTGGTGGCAATGTTGTGGAAAAGGTAGAAGGGTAACCGGAGATTGTCGAGGGAGTAGAATCAATTATGGTGGTAGAGATTGTGGAGACTTGAGGGGTGGGTTCTGAAATTTTCAGATAGTTTTCTATTTTAAAGTACTTTATCTAAACTCACGAGTAGTAGTAAAAAAGAAAGTCCTTGGAGTTTGTATCGCTGGAGCAGGAGTATAATCGCCGAAATGCAGCATTGGTGTCAAGTTTACTGTACTAAACAGAACGCAATTTCTCCGTTGTCCTCCGTTATTTATTGCTACAGGTACACGTGTAACTCTTCCTTGTGGATCTCTTGCTTCCAAAACCACACAATATTCTTGTTCATTGCTAAGCGGCTCTTCAGAATCATAGAAAATTCTTCCAGTTTCAGAATCCACAGAAAACCTTTTGTTGTTGTCTGGAGAGTACAAGAAGTAGGTGAGCTCTTCTGGAGAATCCGCTTCAATTTTTCCGATTTCAGTTTCCGGTTCTATGTTGTTTTGAGGGATTTCAATTCGATATTGAAGTTGATCGAATAACGGATTCTCATCGTCAGAAGAAGCGTTGGGATCAGCAAACTGAAGTTCATAAATCATTTGTTGAGAAGCAGTCAATGAGCCGGGGTCAATCCAGTTCAGCATCTCGTTGTTCTGAAAAACATGAACGTTAGGAACATACTTATAATTCATTACATACGTTCTCTTCTGTACTCCACTGGACAGCTTGAAGCTCCCTGGGTCTTGTATCACCTCTATCAACAATCGACACTAGTTTGTACATCTCGTTCACTTCTGGAACCGGCATTCGAGCCCACAACGCTCCTCCAAAACTAGTGGACTCTCTGAAAATGTCATCAGCATTTCTAGACTTCATATTGTGATAAATCAAATCACTTACGGATTTCTGAACGCAGCGACATAGGTTAGCTTCCCGGGTTCTGATGCATTGAGTTTTTGAATCTGAAATCAAATGTTCTAAACTATAAATGCTTTTTTCACTCACCGATAAAAACTCCAATTTTATCACATTGACCATTTGTGCAGCTGATGGTCTGAAGTAAAACAATGGCACCGATTGATTGGGAGTAGCCAGAAGCATTCCGAAGTCAGATATTCCAGCCGCGCGTATTGCATAAGTCTCTGTTGTCTCTAACGGCAGCAACTTCTCATTTTCCAAACATGTCAAGTTCATTGATGATATTGGAACTATGTTGTCATCAGTGTCTTTCATTACAAGCCTCACTAGTTGAGTGGATCCGCTTGGAAGTGTTGAAAACTTTGGTGTCAAAGTTTTATGAGATGGTTTTCCGTTAACAAATACTGAATCTAGTCTTGGATTGCTTTGAGTTCCATGGTGTTTCAACTCGTTCATTATTATTTCCACATCATTCAACGGAGTGTATCCATGATTTATTATTGCACTGATGATTGAAAAGTCAGTTCCTTCCTTTGGTGATAAGCTATCTTTGATGATGTTTATAGCTCTGATAGTTTTCTTGGGAATTACGGAAACTTCTGAAGCGAACAGTTTTTGTTGAGTGAGGCGACCCATAGAAGAGAACGAGAAGATTATGATTGGCTGAAACCAACAAATTCATTTTATGAATGTGAAGAGTTACACTTACCTGATACTTTGCCACAGTTGTAAGTCTTCGTGGTGCAGAAATAGTTCTAGTCCAGTGGATTTCAAATGATGCACCTGCTTCAAAAGTTCCAAGTCCTGTTAGTGAACCAATTCCAGCTGACCAAGAGGGTCCGATGTTAAAGTTTACCATAGGTGTTTTGGATTCAGATTTTACAAAAGACAAGGTGACGCCGACGTTGGTAAGGGTGATGTTCTGGAAAACATAATCTGTTTTGAAACATTTAATTTGAAGAAAACTTACCGCCCGATTTTTAATGAACACTTGAATCCTCATCTGCCCATCCTCCTCCACTTCTGTTTTATCAATGAACACCGTAGTCGTTGCACATTCTTTTTGCTCCGTAACTCCAGTTTCCAACATTCTTTCCATGTATCCATGAAGCATTGCGAACGGATCTTGAGCCACATTTTGTCTTGATATAGACTTAATTCTATCAGCAGCTGCCACTAATTGTTTTGCTTCGTTATGGGAAATGCCAAGTTTCTCAATTGGAACTTTTCCAGATTTCCAACTCTTTACAGTTAGATTCCATAGCTGAATGAGGCTTCTTGCACTTTCCCCAATGATCCTTCTCTCGGCTTCAGAAATCAGTTTTCCTTCATCCGATTGATCAGCAATTGCGCCCAGGAATCGATCAACTGCGTCTCGATCCAATGATTCTATAATCTCCTCTGGGAACATTCTTTGCATCCGATCCACGAACTCAATGAAAACGGATGATATTCTGATGGTTTGAACATCCAACGCATTTAGCACTGGTAAAACTTTTCCAAAGTTTGTATTCATTGAATTTAGTCCGTTAATTATTGAGAAGGGCGAGTCATTTTGCATCTGCTCAATGTCTCTTTTGTGTCTCCGTGAACTGATTGGGCAGTCACTTTCTATTGAAGCAACACATTCCAATGAACTTCTCAGCTCTTTGAAATCCACAGACACTTCTCGACACTCGAAAACCATTGCTAAAAATGAGGCGATAACTTCTAAGGATACAGTGTCATCCGCAATTTTGTTCCATGATCCACCGCAGGCAGTGGCTGAATGATAACGTTCCCGGCATCTAGTTCGAGCTCCATCTCCACAGTTACACATAACTAGAGTGGAGGTTGCAGGGGTGACCGGTGAGTTATTGGCATCACAAATTTCATTGGATCCTTCGTGGAGTCTTATGAGAATGTTGGAAGAGCTGTGAACTGGAACTTGAGTTCCACTAGATGTCGGAAGAAACACAAATGGTACTTGAATTGTTTTAACATCACAACGTACTTCCAAATCTTGCTTCCATGAGAATGTAATCCAAAAACTTTCATTCATCACAACGGATCTTTTTGACGGTGTAACCATTATTCCGGCCACCTCACTATTCCATAATCCAATTGTTCCTTCTAAACTGCCTCGAGGAGTTACTAACACTTTTTGTCCTTTTGACGTGACAACGGATGGTTCAAAGTTTAGCACTGGTAGTTGATTGTCTGCAGATGCTACGGAAGTAACTGCCACGTTACAAGTCGCTGGATCAGTAAAATGAGAGCAATGAATGGCTGGGAGATTTCTTGAACGAGAGGATACCAAGGGAACACAGAAACTCGTGTTCAAAGGACTCAATTCCACAATTTGATCCACAGGTTCGTGAAGTTCACTTCTTACTAGAATGTTATAAGTGCCAGGTTGAAGAGAAAAATCAGCCCATTGAACATTTAATCGAATATTTGTTTTTGTAACATCCACTCCTCTCTGTGAGTTTTGAATCGCTATAGTTGCTACTTCGGTCGATGCCAGAGACCCTTCTTGACCATCCCATTCATCACGAACACAGATTTTGAAGGTGTAGTATTTAGATTTGTCAGGAGCCGCATAGAAATATGGAATTGTTGCCATTAGAGAAGATCCATCTTTGACTTGAATCGTTCCATTTCCAATAGATTCCCCAACAGTAGAAAATGTCATTCGGAGGAATTTATCTTCTGGTATTGAGATAGGGTTTTCATCAAAACTGTTGTCAGATACTGTGACAGATGGGTTGAATGCAATTTCGGGAGGCCAGTGAACTTTGACCTCATACAAGTTCTCATTTCCATAAACACTCAACACTTCTGGTGTCACTGGCAAAATTCCATTCTTCTGAATTGGTGGAGCTCTGACGATTTCCATTGGAACATCTGCACACTTCACTGTTGCCAACACTTCACCATCCCAGAATCTTCCAAAGTTCACAACTGTCTTTGAACCATGCTGCTCCACTTCTGGCTTTTCTACTTTTGGTTGAATCAGTCTCACTTCACAATTTTCTTTTCCAGTTACATCCAGTGTAAGAGACGAATTTGAAGACTCCCCAATAATCGGAAGATTTATTTCAGGAATTGTGAATCTGACAGGTTGAATTGCATCAGTCTGAACATTTGGGTGAGCCATTGTGACCTCATAAATACCAGGGAGCATCGGAATGTAATCGAAAGAAATATCTCCGTTGGTATCCGATTCTGCTAGGATTTCATCTACTGTATCATCTCTCCGAACTCGAATCACTACTGGATTTTTTCTCAGTGATGCTGCCGCTGGACCCACTAACTTTCCTTTTATTGTCGCTTTTCCACTATTCACTGTAACATTTTGAACCTCCACTGCATACTCTGGCTGTACAGTTATATTCCAGGAAATCGTGGTTTCTCCAGCCGGGGAAAACGCGGTAACTGAAACTTCGTATGGATAAGGTGACCCAATTGGTTCGGGCCATGCCACAATTCCTTTCGAAGCAATGAAGTTCAGATCCGGAATGGTTGAATTGACACGAAGTACTGACGAGGACATTGTTGGAAGCATGAGTACATAGGGAACACCTTCATAAGCAGTGTTGGCTCTTTGATGCTCCAGAAATCTCTTATCAATTGTTGGCAGAACTTCAATAACGTCACAGAATATTCCAGTTTTTCCTTGAGGACAAATGCAGAGTGGTCCGACACAGGATCCTTGACAGATGGAAGGTTCACATCCATCGTAAAGGGTGAAGTGGATCTGAAAGCTTCCTTTTTTTTGTTTTGGTATAGGGAAGTGTTACCGGCTTCGATTCAAAATTTCCAATTGAAGTTAATGTTTCAGGTTTTGAAACACTGAAGATATGACGACCCAGAGTCAAATTCGAAGGAACTGGGCATCGAATCAAAGCTGAAGACACTCTTCGACCGGTTACACTAGTTCTTCCAAAAGTGCAAATGTAAGAGCTATTTTCAGTTCTGAAAATAATACATTTCTTTACATCTTCATTCTAAAAAACTCACATCGAGAAGCCTTCTCCGAAAACATTGACCACTGCGTTCACATCTTCCAACTCTGCCGTAGATGGTTGAATATAGCTGATCTTACTCGTATCTTCACATTTCCCCGTTGCACACATGTCACAAGCGCCACCCATCCATCCTTTTGAACATGAGCAAGTCTTTGTAAGTGGCTCACAGACCCCGTGGTCACAGTCGAAGTCACAAGCTTCGCAAGAGTCACCTCTGCATTGAGAGCAGTCTCTGCCGCCGTAGTCATCGAAGCAGCTACAGAACTCTGGTTTTGTGCATACTCCATTGAGAGAACAATTAGAGCAATGAGGAATTTGACATCGGGAGCCTTGCCAACCAGTGTCACAATTACAAAGACCATTCGATCCGCAGTGACCATGTACACAGTTTGCATCTACGCATGATGTCACTGAACACGTTTCTCCTATCCATCCGGCATCACATTCACATAGATTTGGAGCAACGCACTTTCCATGGGCGGTACAGTTAGAAATACATTTTGGGATAGAGCAGTCTGATCCTGTCCATCCTTCGTTGCACATACACATATTCAACAAATTGCATAATCCATTTCCACTACAGTTACAGAAAAGTGGAATTGAACAATCAAATCCTGTGTATCCATGGGGACAAATACAAATTCCATCTCGACAAGTTCCGCGGCGAGAGCAGTAAGCTAGATGGGCGCATTTAATATTTGCAGAGTCCGGTACTGTAACTGGAACTACTGTAGTCAATGGGTCCAGTTGATTATCCACAGGAATGGAGGTTCTGCCATAAGGTACGACAAGAACAGCTCCTTCTTTTGCGTCTATTGTTTTGAGCACTTCTTCTTCGTCAAGTCCATTCCATTCATTGAAGGTTGCATCGATTGGCTGGAACATGCTCTTTTTATCCATTTGAACTTGTCAAACTCTTACCGAATCATCCGAATAAGCGATTTGATACTTGCTATCCTTGTTATCAAAATTGTTGGTCACAATCTTCACATTCTCTCCAGAAATCTTCAAGACTGCTCCGGAATTCATATTTTCCGTGAGAACATTATCCGTGAAGTAGGCGTCATGAACATTGGTGTCAAGGGTGACTGTGTAGATTCCTCCGTTATTTGTGAAGTTGTTCTTCACCAACTCCATAACTCCGTTCTTCTTTTTCACACTGCTCTCTGACGTGATGACTAGAGTGGAGCCTATTCCGTCAGCGTTGTTTTCATTGTAGCTGTTCCGCTCCATCTGAACTTATGACTTTTGTGAATTCTCTCTTCTGAATGTTATACACACCTGTAAGTTCACACAGTTTCCCAACTGGATATGCTGAACAATATCCGTATTCCTCTCAAATGAGTTGTTATCCATCTTTATCAATTTCTCATTTCCATCGTTACACTCCAAAGCTACAATTAGACTCGGAACAGAATTGTCTTCAAATTTCAGATTATGCATCCCAACATTTTGAATCCATCCTCCAGAAATCAGTATTCCGGCATGACCTCTTTTCTGATTGCTAACAGTTACATTTTCAAGAAGAACTGCATGAAGAGGAGATGATGGAAACTCGGATATATGAATTCCGTAGCCACCCATATTGTTGACTTCAATGTTTTGAAGTTCGATGTTGCCTATAAACTTTATCCCTGCCTTCTAATGAATCTTCACCAAAACAGCTCACCTGTAGGTGTCATAAAATCAATTCCACTGCCAACTCCATTCTGTACTTTCGCATTCTTTATCAACAAATCATCTCTTCTCTCATCAACTCCTATTGCTGATTCACTTGCATCCTCAATTATAACACCGCCCAAATCCACGACATCATTGGAATTCTGGGTTATCTCTATCCCGTGTACAGCAGGTCTAACAATCCTTCCCTTTTCAATGTTCACTTTTTGAGAATCAATCCAAATCCCTATCGATGCATCTTCCGAGACTACGTTTTTTACATCAAGACTTCCTTCTGGTTTTGCAACAATTCCACGCCAATTGTTACCGTTCTGGCCACGTGTCACAATTGGCATCTCTTCAGTTCCATTCATTATCAAACGTCCTGAAACTGTTATCCCGACTCCTGGAGCGAAATCCATAATAGTTCCAGGCTCAATCACCACATTTTCTCCAACATTTATCACAACTTCTTCGTTGATAATATACGGCTCTGAGGATGCTCGAATGACTCCATTGGAGTTTTTGAAAGGGTTCCCAGTGACTCCAACAACAGGAATAGTTGTAGATGTGGCAGGCGCATCCATCAAAACTGTTTGGTATCCTTGTCCAATACATAATGGATTTTTACTCCCTGCTAACATTTTATTCTGTGCTAGATCTTCAGCTCTAGGATTGGCTGGTGAGTTGTAAGTAATTTCACACGTGGAACGTTTGTCTTGAAATTTGTTTCCAGTAACCGAAGAGTTTACAGAGTTAGTTGTGATAATAGAATTGGCCAAGTTTTGATTGAACTCATTCGACAATAATTGAATATCAGTTTTTGAATTAGGAGACTCCTTGATTTTGACGACGTCGTACATGGTGTTTTTGGTGAATTTACAGTTTGAGATTGAGAGTTGGCTGTCTGAAAATAAGACAATCATCACGAACTTCGGATAGCTACCTTACCATTTCCATTAACATTTTTGATTGAAATAACTGAATCTCCACGATCAAAATCCACATAATTGTTACTGAGAAACTCGCATTTGTCAACAATCAAGCTTGAATTTCCAAACTGATCAGACTTTATCATTTCACCAGAGTTTCGAAGAAATCGACAGTCTCGAAAGATTATCTGAAACCAGAGGAAACTTATGTACCCTCCCTCTCTGCTCAACTTACATTCGGACTCTGCCCTTGACCAGAAAACCGCACCGCGCCCTTTTTGTTGTCGTGAAACCGAGAATTTGCAATTCCAATTTTAGCACTTCCAGTTGTAAACAGCTCCAGAGCGTACTCCCCACGATGAGCCGACACATTAACACCATCCATCTGAACAAAGCCAAATTCATCATAGAGAATATATACCGTAATTATTACCTCTAATCTTTTCTCTACTTCAGCGTGTATTCCATAGAACCCATTTGAGTTTACAACAACATCTTCTAGAATGATTTCAGAAGTTCCTAGATATATTCCTGTTCCGTTGTTAGAGTAAGATGTGCTTCGTCGGATTGTGATTTTCTGAGGAGTGGTGATGAAGATTCCGAGCCCGCCATTGGAGGCGGCAACAGCTCGGTCTATTGATATAGAGCCCTGAAAAAGAACGAAAATGAACTGGAAAGTTCGAAGCTTTGCGTACGGTATATTCAGTGGAATTGTGCATTAATTATTCTAGATTTTATTGAGAAGAAATAACTCAATGTTTCGGTGATCAGAGAATAAACTCATGATCATGAAGATATTATATAGTTTACTGTTTATCTCAGAAAAATAGATGTCACGTGTCAACAACTCGTTTATGTCCCACTTCTGGCTTCGTGTGATTGTGGAAACCAAAATAAGAACTAAAGCGAAAATGGCAAAATGTTCCGGCGCACATGGGAGCCGAAGGGGGTGCCAACCTTTTCTTGTGTATCCTTGCTACCGACTCGGCCATGCGTGCACGCCTTGCTATCCAATGAAGTCTCCCCTATCTACCCAGCGCAGGCAAAGACGCGCAAGAGAGCAGGGCTGTCAAATTGGGCCGCGGCCGTTTTTATATCTCGTTTCCTAGCGGTGGGATCTTTTCGATGCAAGAGGCGGCCTTGTAGAGCACAAAAAGTTATGCATTTTGGTAAAAAGACGGCCCGGAATTTGTTATCCGCGGCCGACTTATAGCAAAAGGCCGCGGCCGGCCGTTTGACAGCCCTGCAAGAGAGCGAGAGAAAGGAAGACGGTTGCAGTGTGACTGAGAGAGAGAGAAGAGCGGGGTGGGGGGAGGGTTCGCATTTTGTTTTAATAAAGCTTTATCAAGGGGTATATTAAGTAAAGGGAGATTTTATAATCTGGACCTGTGTCTGTGAAAACAGCAATAGTTTTCGTTCTTTATTCCTTCTCCTATGTCAAACACAGTTGCGACAGCGTTATTCTGACTAAACACGGAGTTAAAACAAGTGCGCTTTGTTGGACAGGTACTACTCTTAGAGGTTATGGAATGGAATAGTGAAAATGGAACAAACCCAATCAATTTTCATTCATGATTAGCTCATCTTTGAAGTATAAAAATATTCGAATAGTATGACTGACTTATATAGTCGGTAAAAACTTTTATTTTGTTTAAGCTGTGTTATCGAAAATGTTTCTCAATATTTTAGAAATGAGTTCCGTCATATTTCGATACAATTTTACTCTCAAATTACGAATTCAATGTTTCGGTGTCCAGAGAATGAATCGACGATCATAAAGCTATTGTTTTCTACTTTTCTACTGTCTATCTCAGAAATTTAGATATCACGTGTCAACAAATCATTCATTTCTCACTTCTTGACTTCGTGTGATTGTGGAAACCAAAATAAAAACTAAAGCGAAAATGGCAAAATATTACGGCGCACATGGGAGTCGAACGGGGTGCTAATCTTTTCTTTTTTGTGCGCAGTGTGTCCTTGCTACCGACTCGGCCATGCGTGCACGTCTTGCTATTCAATGAAGTCTCCCCTATGTACCCAGTGCAGGCAGGCAACGACGCGCAAGAGAATGAGAGAAAGGAAGACGGTTGCAGTATGACTGAGATAGAGAGAAGGATGGGGGTGGGGAAGATTTCGCATTTCGTTTTAATGAAGCTTTATCAAGGGGTATATTAAGTAAAGGGATATTCTATAATCTGGACCTGTGTCTCAATGAATCGACGATCATAAAGCTATTATTTTCTACTTTTCTACTGTCTATCTCAGAAAATTAGATGTCACGTGTCAACAATTCTTTTATTTTCCACTTCTTGGCTTCCTGCGATTGTGAAAACCAAAATAAAAACTAAAGCAAAAATGGCAAAAAGTATCGGCGCACATGGGAGTCGAACGGGGTGCAAATCTTTTCTTTTTTGTGCGCAGTGTCATCATCATTACCGACTCGGCCATGCGTGCACGTATTTTTATGCAAAGAATTCTCCCCTATCTACCCAGCGCAGGCAACGACGCGCAAGAGGGCGAGAGAAAAGAAAGACGGCTGGAGTGTGAAAGAGAGAGAGAGAAGAGTGGGGGTGGGGGAGAGGGTTGGCATTTTGTTTTAACGAAGCTTTATTAAGGGGTATATTAAGTAAAGGGATATTCTATAATCTGGACCTGTGTCTCTGAAAACAGCAATAGTTTCCGTTCTTTATTCCTTCTCCTATGTCAAGCACAGTTGCGACAGCGTTATTCTGACGAAACACAGAGTTAAAACAAGTACGCTTTGTTGGACAGGCACTACTGTTAGAGATTATGGAATGGAATAGTGAAAATGGAACAACCCCAATCACTTTTTATTCATGATTAGCTCATCTTTGAAGTAAAAAAATATTCGAATAGTATGACTGACTGATATAGTCGGTAAAAACTTTTATTTTGTTTAAGCTGTGTTATCGAAAATGTTTCTCAATATTTTAGAAATGAGTTCCGTCATATTTCGATACAATTTTACTCTCAAATTACGAACTCAATGTTTCGGTGTCCAGAGAATAAATTGACGATAATAAAGCTATTATTTTCTACTTTTCTACTGTCTATCTCAGAAAATTAGATATCCCGTGTCAACAAATCATTCATTTCCCACTTCTTGGCTTCGTATGACTGTAGAAACCAAAATAAGAACTAAAGCGAAAATGGCAAAATATTCCGGCGCACATGGGAGTCGAACGTATATCCTCCTTTCTTATGTTGGACGGGGCTGTTCCCGACTCGGCCATGTGTGCACATATTTTTATGCAAAAAATTTTCCTCTATCTACCCAGCGCAGGCAAAGACGCGCAAGAGAGCGAGGGACAGAAAGATGATTGAAGTGTGTGGCAGAGAGAGAGAGGTAGAAGGATGAGGGTAGGAGAGGGTTCGCATTTTATTAAGGGTTATATTATATAAAGGCATATTTCATAATCTGGACCTGTGTCCAGTCCTTCTTGTTTATTCATAAATCAATGTTTAATTGAATTGCAATTCATTATCTTTTCAAACGTGTTTTTTTCTGAATTTTATAGGACTATGACTTTGTTCTTTCTCTCCACCAACAAAATCCAAACTCATCAAACCAAATACCGTACTCCTTTTTAATATAAAATCAACGAAAATTACCCAGAAAAAAATAACCCGATTTGCAAACATGCATTTAGACTCAAGTGTGTATTGCACATAAATCAACCAATAATTATAATCGCATGATCATTTATTTCAAGGACATGGACAAGTTATTTCGTGAGGTGAATGCAGTTCTTTCTGGTACAGACAAAAATTATAACAATTGACACATTGAATCAATGAAGATGGGTTATATACAGTTCTGTGCTCGTCGTGTTGTGATTTTGTTTTTTCTGTGAGAGGGATTGTTGTTTGTTGAAAGTGTAGATATGGAATATCGATGAGACAAAAAGTTTTGGAGATTGAGGAATTGATTGACAGAAAATTATGTGTGTAAGACAAAAAGGAACGGAATAATAGACCAGTGTGGAAGTGAGAGTGCATGAGCAGCGGTGTGTGAGTTAGAGGAGAAGCATTGGAAACGGACAAGTTTTTTCTTTTTAATATAAAAAGAAAATGCAGATGTTTTATACCTTTCCGAGGTACTCGATTCCTGTTTTCTCATTGTTGACAGAGACCACTGATTTTAAATGGGTTGTTGAGGAAGGCTGAAAACTCACCATTTCGAAAACGTCAACTCAAAAAAACTCACATCCATATCACTTATCTGAATTCCATATGTATTTCCATCGACAACCACGTGATCCATATCAGGAGATGCACCTGATTTCACACTCACTGCCACTTCGGCTCCAGTTATATTCACATGAGTTAGTGAGGATCCTGATGCATTCCGGAATTCTATCCCTCGCCACCGCTCTGATGGGTTGAGCGACTCCATAATGACTGGTTGATTGCTGGATCCTTTTAAGTTAAGGGTACCTGAGAAATCATTTTCATAATTTCAGCAGATAAAAGAAAACACTTACCATACACCACCAAGCCAACACCATTATGGAACTTCCACCTTGATCCTGCGAGAACATCCAACTGACTTCCATATGGAACCACTTTGTCTTCTGTTATTTCTTGATTTCCTGATATTGTTCTTTTCGAATCTTCTTCCATTTTTGTGATATCCTCCACATCCCTTCTCACTCTTCGACTTCTCAAGTTTTCAGGATTATTTCCTCTGGCTAATGCTCTTGCTCCTCTTTCGACTTCTGCTTCCATTTCGGCTTCTATCCTGGAGTATGGATCAACTGCACGGAGAATTGATCCAGATTGTTTTCCATGACGGTGATTGTGATTTCGAGTTGGTCGATGGCATTCTGATGGAGGAGCTGGTGGGTAGGAGCAAGACTTCACTTGTGCATCAATCACAGAAAGGTCTCGACGGCTTGAAATAAGAAGACGGAGAGCGTGGATTGGCTGGAATAAAAAAATATAAAGAGATTCTAAATTAATTTAGTTATCCTATTACCTCCTTTAACCTAAAATGATGTTTTGAATTCGTGTAATGCGCCACTTTCCAGTGTCCTTTTTGGCATTCAGTGTAGAGAAGATCGCTGAAAGAAACATGATTTCTTATGTTTTGTTTTGTTTTTTTTTTCAAAAATTCCCTTTTTTTTTGTTACGGACCGACTTGAAACATTTTCCATGCGAACCCATCGTTTTGCTGTGCCCGCCGACAATTCCCCAGACGAGAATTAATCGTGAAGGGTTAGTATGAAGTAGTGCACACACCCCACACCACACCCATACACATCGAACGTAACAAATCGAAAAGGGCTAACAACAAAACTTCTTCTCTCTTACTTTCCACTAACCGACACATATTAGGACACCCTTTGGGAATTGAAATTAGTAGTAGTGACCTGATTTATTTGAATTTCACATCACATTTAAATGTGCTTTTGTTCAATCCCGATAGCCCTATAACTCACATTTCCTCGGCGCCAGTTAGCTCTTTCAGACAGTGGATGTCGATAGCGTCGATGCATGTTATATTGTGGAAATGTATTTTTGTGTAGTGACCATAGTAGGTGTCCCTGCCATCAATGGCGATGTTCTGGTGCCCGGTTTCTACACGGAGGAATAGTCCGAGGGAATCTGAAACCTCACAGAAGATTCTACTTTGTATTGTGGTTACTGTACTCACCTGTCGTATACTGTAGCAAGAAAAGTAATAGTACTTTCAACGAGATAACCATGTTTTGATTGTTACAGTACTCCACTTCACCTCACATGCTATTCAGGTATGTCGATTCCGATGACGTCTTTGGAAGAAAACCTGAAAGAATCAAGGACCGTTAAGAAGAATTCTGGTGTAGAACAAAAGTGCTTTCAAAGGTGAAGAACGAATGGAGGCGAAAAAAAACTTTCGAATGGCGAAAAGAGGGCGAAAAAACTAAAGAAATGGCGCAATTATCTGGCGAAGAGAGAAAATGGGCTCCGCTTTGCACAGTGGTGAGTGGCGGAAGAGTAACAGATAAAAAACGACGCGGAGGGGAAAAGTTGTTGGCAGAAGGAGGAAAAAAAATGAGAGCACATATACCCTCTTTTTGCTCTTTTTTGTTGTCTTCGACTCTCTTATTTTCTTGAAGAGGTCAACTTGTCAACAACACAGGGGAGGTTTCTTGGCACCTAGGATTGTGCGGGGGCGCCAGAGAGTTTTGAGGTGGAGGTGGTACTGTAACGAGCAGAATCATGTGAAAGATAAAGTTTCAATCATTAAAATGATGGTTCCGGAAAACCGTAGCCTCCAAAAACAAGTATGCACAGCTAGAAAAATATCTTCTGGTTTCTGGAGGTGAGCTTCACCTGTAGAACAACAACCATTTCCTGCTAAAACTTGCCGTCGTGGAACCACCGCTCCTTCAGAAGATTATGGTATTCTCACTAGAAATAAAATTCATTTTCAGAAATGTCCAGCCCAGCAACTCAGACATCCCCCTTCCTCCCAAAAAAGCGAGAAACCATATGAGACGAAGAGACATAGAGATGCACAAAAATATAAAACAGCTGGAAAAGACAAGGAAGCCCTACTACTCACACCCCAAACGGAAAATTTGTATTCAAATCACGAAAATACAAATTTGGGAGAAATGAACGACAGAAAAACTGCCGTTTTTGAGACATGGGGCGGGGCGGGGGGATAGGAAAAAAGAAAAACAAGTTTTGTGTCACGTACAAGCCAAAAAACCCGTCTTGTGGAGCCACACGGTGTATGTGTGTATGTTGGCGAGAAAAGAAAATGAGAGCAGAATTTTAGATTATGGCTCGACGAGCACGGTGGCGACGACAACCGGCTTCGATGAAGAAATAAGAAATGGAGGGGAGGGGGGATGAAAATGAAATAAAATGTGGCTGGAGGGAAGGATGTCATTCATGTTAATGAAAAAGTTAGGGAGAGTTACATGGGTGTGGAGCAGGAATAATTGTTATGGGAATTGAAGTGACGGAGTGTGAGAACTAGGTTAGAGCATTGGAATAACCTGGGGTAATAAAGGGAAAGTGGGGTTGCTCAAAAAAAAAATCAGATCGCTGAGAAAAAGTTGTTATGAGTTGCAGTAGACTATGTGATACGAAATCGCTTGAATTCGGAAACCTACAGTGTCCGAATATTGTGAATGTTTTAGGATTGCGGTACACCTGCGTGATTTTTCTACATTCTCATGATTTCGAAGAAACAAGTTATTCAGATTTTTCAGAAAAGTGCATGTCTGGAAGTTGTGAAACTTTTTGATTTCACAACACTTTTAATAGCAAATGATACCAAAAATGACAACATTCTGAAATCAGACAGGTGTTTTCAGAACTATTCCAGGAAATCAAAACCTAGACTACTCAGCAACAAGAAAACCTAAACACAAATAGACTTCCAAACAGAGCAAAAAAGTAACACATAAGGAATAAAAAAAAACTCAGAAGAAGGAATGAATAAAAGGTTCAACAAGCGACTTTCCCCCTCCCCTTTTCTCCAATTGCTCCCACTAGAGAATACTTTTGAAAATCAAGAAAGTTCCACTATCTTCTGCAAAAGACATCCCCATACGTCATCTTCCAAGGACGCCTTCAAAATCATCATCAGAATGAGCAATATGATTCAATAAGAGCACAATTGGTTTTGCTCCGTCTGCTTTCCCACGCCGTGGCTGCTTGACCATCGGACAGCAGAGAAACAAACTAATGTGGCGCCGCGCACTTTCTCAAGCTCCACCCCCATCTCCTTTTTTTTCCAGATTTTTCAATTTGTGTGTGTCCATGTGTGTCCCTGCCTATCTTCTTCATTCTCCCTTTCCAAGAGACCTCATCAATTCTTCAAAGTACTCATGCTCCTCTCATAGTGTGAGAAACGAAGTGAATTGACACGACGATGTGGTGACAAAAAAAGTGTAGAAAAAGGAAGAAGAAAAAAGAAGAAGGAGCAGAAAAAAGGAATCTATTTGCTCCATACACGCCCTGCTCCCGGCTCTTGCTTCGGGCGTCGTGAGGGGCCACGCTTCTTCAAGGGTGAAGCGTTAATAACACGACATGAAGAAGAAGGGAGTAAGACACCTTGTTAGGAAAACATGAGAATGAAGGAGCAGAGGAATGTGGGTCAGAGGTCATTTTTTGAAACAGGAAATGATGCAGGTGGGGGTGGTTAAGTTTGGAGTATTTTTAATAACTTATGGTACTAGATTCAAAAAAATTAGGTGGTGTAAGTATCTATGAATATAAAATTGATTGAAAGCTATAAGGTCTTTTAGTTCAATATTTTGTTATGCGCCGGTCAAGTGACCTTCTTTAGCAGTTGAACTGATCCTAATGATCTTAGAATTTTTGAGAATTCTTGATTATTTGTACTTAGCAAAGAGCGATATCTTGAACTTCTCTTCTTGTTTTTGGAAGGAAGAGACGAGCAATTTTGAAAAATTAGGGCTCATACCCTCTACACATTTCAGCACATATTTTTCAAAATGTTCCAGGTCAATACTCTAAAAGAAATGTAACTTGAAACAACTCAAACAGCTTGTGAACTCTGTAAGTATAGTTTGACCCTTCATAAACAAGAACTGTGAGAAGTTGTACCTCTGAACCACTTGAAACTAAAAAGTCAGAAGCTCAGAAAATCCACTCCAACAACACAAGTAGCCTTACTGACCTTCTACCTTACTTTGGAGTTTACAGGATTTTTCATTTTCTACCTACCCCAAAATATATACATACTCAACAAAAATGAATCAGTGAACCACTTGAAAAATACGACTAAAAAGTCAAAAAACGTACAAAACGTAAGAAAAACGGGTGAGTGGTTTCCCTGCCCCGTCCGTCACTACTTCTTCTAAAAATTTCCAAGAAAATGTGTACTATCAAATTGAGAGAGCAGTGAAGTGTTGACGTCGTGATGGGAGATGCAAAAAGGGGGGCCCCGTCTAAATAAATCAGGCGGTACTTCTTCTACACAAATTTGCATATTTACTAGTGTAGGACGAATAGGGAGCCCCAATTTTATCGCGGAGGAATGTCTATGATTGTAGGAAATATATAAAGTACGTTTCGGGAAAGAGTCATGAGAACAAAAAATGTAATTGATACATCTTGGTTTATGGTGGAAGAAAGAAAGGGAGACTGGAAACTAAACCACTTGGTGGTGATGGTAAAGGAAGATGGAAACTTGAGACGTTGAAGATCCTGAATGCAACCAAGTAGCTTTTGATTTGGAAAATATTTTCACAAAAAAACATTTGGAGTTTTCTTTTGCAAGTTGAACTCATCAAAAGTTCAAACAGCTAGATCTATTTCTGTTTGAAGAAAAAATTGCTAAATTATTCTATGAACTGGAAAAAATTAATTAAACTCTTCCCCGAGTGATCGACAACTCACAAAAAACTCTCTCTTTCCCTTCAAGCTTTCAAGAGAGGAGCGAAGTATCGTGCGAACTCACTCATCAAAATTTGGCTAATGTGTGAATGCTCCCCTTTCTCCTCGAGCATAAAACGAAAAATGAATGATGGATGGATGGATAAACTTGTCAGCACAGAAAGAAAGCATCCCAACACCAGTGCGTCAACATCCGGCCAAAACAGAAAATGTTCAAAACTAATTTTTAATGTATGTTCTCTCTCTTTCGTGTAATTTGAAGGCAGGATACGAGGGAGAGCACCGATCATAATTCATTCGTTTCATGAGCGAATATATTTACGTTCGGGGAGAAATTTTGGAGTTTTGAAAACTAGAATAACTCTGAGTACCTAAGAATTCTGACTGAAGTTGAGCCGGGTCATTGAGAATGTTTCAGAATAAATTCATCGCTGAAATTCGTGCTTTTGTTATAATGCACTAATTCTAACTGTCAGCTGAAACGAGCTCTTCGTTACAAACTTTCTAACTAGAATCTCAAAAAAAAAAGAGAGAAACAAATAGGGAATCTTGGTTCAGGAGAAGGGGTGTTTTCTCCCAAAAAACACACACACTAGAAGAAACCGAACGCCTCCTTCGTGACAAAAAATGAATACGTTTTTGGTTTCTTTTTCTCTTTTTTTGGTGTAAGAGAGTTGGAGCCACGACCTCGTGTCAAGGTTGACGGTTTTGGAAGAGTTTGTCCCGTGGGGGGAACGGGGAGAACAAAAAAAGAGGTTTTGAAACAGGGCAAGAAAGGGAAAGATGGAAAGGTGAGATTTTAAGGAAAAGAAGAAGAAAAGGAGGAGCAGTGGAAGGAAAAGTTAGAAGCAAGAGGAAGATAAGAAAGTTCAAGTTATTTTTAGATTTTGGGTAGGGATTAGAAAGAAGGTCATAGGATCGAGAAATTTCTTTTATTTCAGTTCTCTCTACTATTATTCCAGACCATCTGATCCTATTGTTTTCCCAATTCATATTTTTCTGAAAATAAGAATTTAGAAATCTCTGTACGATTCTCGAAAAATACTGGAATAAATCATGAACTTTATATTGTTTTCCATTTCCCAAAAGCACAAAAATTTTTCAATAAACTGAAAATGAATGGAACGAGGGAAATAGTTGCAGATCTCATTCATCGAAGACATCAGGATTTCTTGTTGCTCAACAATCAACCTCAAAACTAGAAATGTATTATGAAACTTCCACAAACTTCCAATTTTCAACTTTGGACGGACCGAAGTTTGTTCAAATTATGTTCAAAGTGAGAGCGGATTGAAAAAAAGAAGACGTCCTTCGGGGGTGTTAGCCGGAATGGCTAACAATTCACTGGTTCAGTTCTTTCTAGTTTTTCACACAAAGAAACAAAATCGGTTGTTTTTGTTTTTTGTTTACTTACCCCTTTTAGTTTTCTTAAAAGAGAGGGTTCGTCTTGCCGCCTTTCAGCGGAAATGAAATGAGAAAATGTAGAAAAAACAAAAGGAAGATTGGGGAATAGTGATAATGAATTTAAGACTAGAACACAAGGTTTGCAGAATGAAGTGTTCAAGGGATTCTATGAATTCATATAGATAGCAAGACAGGAAAAACAACATATTCGGGTGATCGAAAACCGCTGTTAAAGAAAAACAAAGATACGATTCGGTAGGTAATGAGCATGGAGGGAAATTAATGTTCTAACGGTTTTTACGTGATGCATTCTATTTTTGCGAAAAAAAATTCTTGATTATCTCTCATCTCTCATCCCAAAATTTTCATTTCTTACTAGTACTTCGATACTTTGCATTATTACGGTGTGCTTTTGTGCTTATATTTCGAAACTTAGATGTGCTTCAATGAGAAACAACCAGTAGTTCAACTTCCGGAGCAGGTATTCCAAAACGTAATGAATTTCGAACCGTTTTCCATTTTCAGAACTCTCTATGCTCCAATCCAAACTCTGGTTGCCGTTACGTGGAGGTGAAAAATGGTAGGAAAAGTTGGGAGAAGAGTTTGGCAGTACTGATAAAAGAAGATGGAGAACCTGAAGCGAAATTGTTCATCTACACGTATTTTTTGAGGGGGATTGGTGCGGGGTGAGTTTTCTCAGGTTCTGAAAGAATCATAGAAATTTGTTTCCAGAAAACCACTCATTGGTCAAATTTATTCTTTAAACAAGCCAAAAGAGTTGAAAGCCAAAAAAGATGTAGATGGAAATATTATTGTGACAATTGTGACTGAGAAGAAGCTGAAACTGAAATTCCGAATCGGTGTAAAAGATGGAGGACTGTGGGTTGCTGCTATAATGAGTGGCTCTTTTAATTTGATATCCCATGAAACACATGCACCAGTTTTATCGAAAATTAGTTCCGAGTTGAAATCACTGAAGTCAGTCAAAAGACCAGATGAAGTTTCGAAACTGGATGAAACTCAAAAAATATCTCCGAAATCTTTTACAAAAAGTGTGTCAAAAAGTGTAAAAGATAACGTGTCATCAAAAGAGAAAACGAAAAGTACAGAAGACTCGGTGACACTGAAAACAGTGAGTGGAAAAGATAAGATTGATACAACAGAAGAAGTGTCAAGAACGAATTCAGAGGAAGTGGAGAATAATGACAGAAGTGAACATTGAAGTATTTTGTTGGAATAAAAAATAGACATTGAAGTTAAAAAAAACTTTTCCAATTAGAAATAAAACTTTCACAAAGCCAACAAAGGCAATTTGTTAACCTGAAAAGCGCTAAAACACGTTACGCACATACATTCGATTCTGAAATTCAATACTTCCTACTTATCTCCTTTTTCCCTTTTTTTGGTCCCGTAAACCCCCTTCTCTAAACGCCAAAAGTTCATATATGGTTGTAAACGGAAAGGATTACATGAGAATGGAAATGAGTAAAAAAGAATAGAGAGAAAGAGTTGGAAAAATAAAGAAAAGGAGGAGAAGAAAAAGCGGTAAGTACCCCCTCATCATGATGTATTTTTATGATGAGAAGACATGACCAACAAAAAAAGAATGTCCGTCTTGGCTTTTGAAGGGTTGGGATGGAATTGTCATGAGAAAAAGATAAAAGTGAGGAGACTAGGAGAAATATATATATGGAAGAAGAATATGAAAAAAAAACATGAAGAAAAATGTTTATGAGGGAGAAGATGAGAGAAGAATGAAATATGAATTCAAATGGGTTTTTGAGCTAGAAAGAGAGGGGAGCATTTTTTAAAGAATCATTTAGATGATTTTCTTGTACCCACTGAAAAATTTGGAAACCGAACAACCTTCGAAAAGTTTCGAATTCTCAAAATAATTGTTTATGTTGAATGGCATGAGGAGGAGGGAAAAGAACAAAGAGAGTCATAAAATTCAATCATCGAATACATACATAATTGCACCTATGGACTGTCTCTCTCTCGAAAAGGTAGGGAACCTTCACTCACATCAATTATCCATTGGATATCCAGGGAATGACTGCTGACCAGTTTGCACCGGATATCTAAATGAGGAGGTTGAAGGGAAGGGGAGGTGAGGTTTATGTGATTGAGTCATTTTGGAAGTTATTATGAAACCAGTTAATGGGATTACAAATTGATGTTTCTGAACTCTAATGCTTTCAAACTTCGAAGTAATAGAGAGCAACTATGCAAGATAGAATGAGCTAGAACTTTTGAAAATTGTCATCGTCTTTTTTTTTCGCACTGATGTTTTTAGGAATCAGATGTTTATTATTATTAACCTGTGGGGTCTGCCATCACCACGAGAAAATATTTTAAAAAACAGGAAAGAGCATAATGAATAAATGTTTTCAATTTCAAAATTTTTTGTGTCAAGTCATGAGTTCCATAAGAAATTGAACTCATTGGAGCCCTGATGTAATTTTGTTGTACAACATCGCAAAGGAAGATAGTACTCTGTGAAATTGACATCGGTTCATTTGTTCGAAATCCCATTTTCTCTTTTTTTTTGTTCCCTGAAACTGGATAAAGTAAATGTAATTAACGTAGCATAAATCAGCGAAAAAAGCGATTCTGTATGAAGCAAAAATTACATCTTATATGAAACATTAAGAGTTCTTATAATATCAGTGAATGGTTGGGAGGTATCCATCGGCCAACTCGATATAAATTCAGATTTTTCAGTTATAAAAAACTAGTACTTGAAACAACACTTCCAAGAGATAGTGATTCAAAAATTAGTGGGATCTTTCAAATAAGCTATCCAAAAACAGCCAATCGTTCCAAACTACCGTAATCCTTCCAACAAAACTCTAGACTCATAAAGTATACTCTGAAGGCTCAAATGGAAAACCGAAGCTAAAAAGGTAAATCATCTATAGCTCTCGGGAGCCAAGAAGCAATAAATTCTTCTCCCTTCGTCTTACACCTGCCCCGACCCCAATCTCCCTCCTTCTCGATTGCCTTCTTGGTTTAAGAGCCATCTTTTCTCCATCTCTCACTCTCTAAAATGTACATGCATTTGTCACCTTGGCGACACATACACATTTATGCACATTTATATGTACACCCACAAATATATATATAAACGGAATCAAGTGACTAGAAGTGAAATATTCTAATTATGATGAAAATTGGAAAGAATGAGTGGGAATAAAAAAGAGAAAGCAGGATGAAGAAAATTCGAAATGTCGAGAAAAAGAGCAAAAAGGAGGGGGAGTTGAGATTGACTCACAGATCTCCTCTAACCAATTCAATTTACAGCATCAAAGGGCACTCATCTGATTTTCGTGATTCTCATCTCGACATGTTTCACAAAAATTTTTTTCTTCTAACAAGAGTTCAGAAATTGCCTGATTTCGCAAAAAAATGATGTCTACGATTTGCTTATTTTGCTTGATAAAAACTTCACAAAAATTCGAATATCTGGAAACTCATTTTTCCAACGTGACATTAGTTCAGAATGATTCCACATTTCCCAACGTGGAATTCCAATTACATGCTCCTGATTACTTCTCCCGATCGCTCTATACTTTGACTTTTGCTATTGAATTGTAAAGAAACAATGTGTATTAAAAAACAAACCACTGTTCACATTCCGGAAAAAGTAAGTTCGGATTACATAATATTCTAAAATGAAGACTGATTTTCAGCACGAATTATGCAAAACTCCGAATTCGGGATGTCGTTTCGTAGAGGTGAAGATGGGAAGGAAGAAATGGGAGATGAGAGATGCGGTGGTGATAAGGACAGAGGGAGAGATAGAAGTGTCCAAGTTGTATATTTACAAGTAAGCTTTCGAAATACAAATCACTGCTAACAAAAGTTTTCCAGCAAAGGAAAAGACACGATGGGCCAGTGCTTCTCACTAGACAAACTAAAAAGGCACACCATTTCAAGCGAAAACGGTTTCACCATAATAAAACTCGAGCCTAGAATTAATCCAAAGCTGACGTTTCGAATAAAAACAGAAGAAGGACAAGAATGGTTGACAGCTCTTCAAAGTATGCTATCAGGTCTTCCTCACGCACTCACCTCACTGGACCACAAAACTCATCCACAAATCCGTGATGGAGATCCAATGAAAGATCTTCAGGAAGAGCCGGATAACAATGCATACACTGGATCACGAGAAGTATCCAAGAAGCCAGATAAACAAGGATCTGGAAGTGATGGGAAGAAGGCGAAAGAGTCGGATAAGCATAAGAAAACAGGGGAAGACAAATCGGCTGATAAGTTAGTGAACATTGAAACAGTTCATGAAAACAAAGTGTTTTTTTTGTAGAAAGACAAAATCAGAAAAGAAGCTGAAGTCAGTGGAGTCGAAGACGAAAAACAAGCAATCAACGACAGAATCAGGGAAGAATGAGAAAGTAATACAGCTGGCGAAGACTCAATCAGAAGAATGTCATGTTCCAAAGGTGGATGAGGTATTCTTGTTACCATTGAAGCTCATTTAACTATGCCATTCAATTTTCAGGACCTGCGGAAATCTGAATCGGATCCCAATGTGAAAAAGACTCAAGAAACTCTGGAAACATCTGCGAAAGGAGTAGGGAAAACTCCGGATCCGAAACTCCCAACTCCTACCTCTCAGACACCAGTTCCTGGATTGACTCCGACACCCACACCCACACCCACAGTTGCTGGAAACGAAGAGAAAGTAAAGACGGCGACGAATTCTGATGAGAATGAGCCGCCACCTGAAAAGAAGAAGTGATGAGGGATGTTTTGATTTTAATAAAAGTTTTTATAGGGGTGCTTTATAAGAAATCTAAAATATATAACAAAGCCAATAAATTAAAAAAAGGCAGGCAAGGAGAACAATAAATTAAAAAGGCAAAACATATCACAAAGTTGGCACAAGTTATGAAAGAAAACGAATCGGATGGAACCGGGAATTTCGAAAAAAAAAAGAAAATATTAACTGAAAAAGATTGCTTCAAAATGAGATTTGACGATTGTTGCGGTCTTGGATTGAACGTCGGCAAGTGAGGATGTGTAGCTGGATGGTGGCAGAATAAGAACTAGGAGACGAGAGTTAACCTGTAAATTTGAAATAGGGCAGGAAAGCTAATTTCAGAAAATTACCTTTTTAATAACAATCCACCAATCACTGGACGATTTTACAAAGCACTCTCCAAACTCTTCCGTTTCCGAAACAAAATTGCTCATGGTATCACAAACAAGTCGATTCACATCTACTGGCGGAAGTGGTACTTTTGATGTTGATCCTGATCCAGAAGCCGCCACAGAAAGAGAAGGAGACGTGGAAAGACTTGAAGTCATGGACAGAGAAGATGGGTTGAAATATATGTAGTGGAAATCGGTGGCATCAGGGAATTTTTCATCACCAACTCTGAAAGTTGTTCGTTGTTAAAAGAACAGAAATAGACAAAAGGAACATACTCATCACCAATTTTGCTGGCTACTAAAGCGAGTTCGGTTTCCAAAAAGTGATCAATATTCCGTAGAAGTCGTCGGCTTACTACACCGTTTTGTGGAGGACTCGAACGAGTTGAGGAGGATTGAGAGCTTTCTGAACTCCTTCTAGAAGCCTCTCCAGTATTCCTTACGAACATGCACACTGTTGCGTTAAGACACCGATAAACCATCATTTGATATCCTATTAGTTCCATTTGATCTTCTGATTCTTGTTCGGAATGCAAATGAACCACGGAAAGAGCTTCATCACCGAGTAATGGGGCATCAGTTGTTAAGTCAGTCGGACCTCTCAAATATCTTCCTTTCGATGCATTCCTTCCAGAATGCTCAAGTTCGGGGGCTAACGTAGTTGGAAGTAAATTATGTGTCAAATAACGGAATAAAGAGGGAAGATCGCGTTTTGAAAGCTGATAGTAAAGAAGTTTGTCTTGATATAAGAACAGTATTTTCTCGATGATTGGAAATTCTTCGCGAAGTTCTGTGATAAGTGACACGACGTTCAGATAAAGAGGACCAGACATTCGAAGGAACTCTACTCCTCCGAGATGATCGAGTAGAGGCATCTTATGAACTTTTAAAAGTGGAATATATTTGGAGTAGAAGAAATCGAGACGTTCTTTGAACTTTGGAATGTCATCGGGGATGGTTCTGTAACTGAGTAAGAGTTATACAAGATACAGTTTTGTATAGATTTTATATTTTTTATACATACTTTTAGTTTTTTAAATAACTTACCTAAGAAACGAGGAAAAACTTCCGAAAAACATCCTAAACATTTTATAGGCATCTGATAAAATGCTTCGAATCGCTGGTTGAAACAAAGGGTAATCGGAGACAAGTGACAATTGTTTCGAAATCGAAACTCCCAAAATGAACTGGTCGTCTTCAGTACGAATGTAGACGTGTTCTGTTCGTTGAGTGGAAACTGTTCGGAAATCGAATCCATCGTCATTCTCGTTCAATTTAACACTTGTTTCTCGACGGGAGGTACTGAGAAAGTTCTCTGTGAAGTTAACAACAGCTTCAGCAAACCCAGTAATTTCTGTCTAAAATTTAGAATGCTGTTTATAGTTCTTCTACTTTTTAAACCTACTTGTCTTTCAAATTGCTCTCCTTTTGGATGGAAGTACAGTACGCGTCGGTGTTCTTCACCTTCCTTCCGTCCTGACATTGGATGTGCAACAAAGAAAAACTCGAGAACGTCTGAATAATTATTGATAATTCTAGATGCACTTCTAGTTTTTTAAAAAAATTATTTTCAAAACTTACCAATGAATCTGACGACATTTGAGCATGATGGCGGGTTTAATGACAAGTTGGAGAAGAAGTAGAGCGGGTTAGCTATCGATTCCATGCTGAAAGCAAAATAATAACATTGAATGCTTAATTAATTTTTTTAATGTGGAAAAATAACAAAACATAAAGAAAAAATAAACAATCCGATCAGATAGAAATGAGAGAGTGTGTAATTTGTGGAGGGAGTTGGGGGAGAGCGTTGACATCATACTTGATAATTGACACATATTTGGTTTTTTTGCGTCTTTCTCGTTTTTTGAATTTTTTTTTCTTATTTTCTCAGTCAGAGAAA
>GL379809.1:440627-462542 GCA_000143925.2 Caenorhabditis brenneri
GGCTCGATTATGTTCCAAAAATGTACGCTACTGTATTGACTTTCACTCAGTGACTGAGCACAAGCTAGAAGGAAAGTTGTAAGAGAATGGGAAGGTCGTGGATAATTTCTCTGATTCGGTATTCAAACAATTGAGGAATACAGTGCAGATTGTCAGTACTGATCGAGAAATTGAGAAATCTTCGTATGGAGCGGCACGAGAATCGATAAGAAGTAATCTGATGGCGACGTTCGAAGCTTACGAGCAACAACACAACACGTATTCTCAGCATATGCAGAGACAGATCGATGAGTTGGAGAGGAGGATATATGGTGAGAAACTGGGATAAATGAATACAAAAAAAAAAAACAAAAAACCTCTCAGAACTTCGACATGGTCCTCAAGGCGGCCCCGCTCCTTCTCTTGCTCCTTCTAGAAGATCGAGATTCGATCAGGCTCCAAGCGGTGAGTTTTTTCTAAAGCCAAATGTCGATCACATTGCTATTGTTTCAGCTGAAAGACCGTTCAATGCTCCCCCACAAGAGAGATGGCGAGCAAACGAGGAGGAAGACGACATCGATGGAATGCCATTTGAAGAAGAAAGTCTGAAACCACAGAAATCTTACATGGCTTTGCCAGCAGGAATTATGACTCCGCTCGTAACAATGAACAGTTTTACGGTAGGGAATATCAAAATTCTGATTTTAAAACGAATCTGTTCTTTCCAGTATGAACCCCTAGACCCGGAAAAGCTCGAAATGCCAGCAGCAGTTCCTCCATCACAAAGACTTATGGCTGCAAAGAACATGTTCCGTAAAGGACTTGATATGGATATGAATTTGGCAGATGGAGCGTATGTCTAACCTTTCTTGAAAAAGTAACAATTATTTGTAAATTTTCAGAGTGACTGAAGACGCTGTTTTCCTCAAATACCCGCTTGAATTTCTCGAAGAAAAAGCTCGTGTGAGAAAAGAGTTCCTAGACGATCAACGATGTTCCATTGATGAATTAGTCACAAACAAACCATCCAAAGCCGATCAAGAACTATTTGATAAGATGAGAAAACTGAAAGAAGAAGATCAAATCAAAAAGATCAAGACCAGCGTGGACGCCTATTACGCCACACAAGAACCACCAGATAATTTGAGAGAAGAGTCGCCTCCAAGGAAATCTAGATCTCCTGAAAATAGAAGATCTCGATCCAGGTCAAAAACTAGGAGTCCAAGTCCGAGAAGGCGTCGTCGTTCCCCATCAAACTCATCTAGTTCTTCTGATTCTGATTCGTCTGGTTCCTCATCATCAAGTAAAAGATCATCCCCAGATAGAGGGCGGAATGATCGGTTCCAGCACAGAGGAGGATATCATGAAAGGCCTTCGTTCGGCTACCGATCTGCACATGAACCTCTACCATCAGACAACAAAGGCGCTCAGATGATGGCGAAAATGGGATGGACGAGTGGAAGAGGCTTGGGATCCAATGAACATGTAAGAATTAGTATTTTTGAAAATTACTTTTTAAAATATTCTCGTTTCAGGGAATAGTTGATCCCGTGTCTGGCGGAGAAATTCGAGATCGAAATGAACAGTTTATGGGTCTCGGAAGAACTTTGGATCCATACGAACAGTTCCGAAAACAACGATCTGGAACTTATCATGACCGTGGTGCTTTTCATCGGAAATAGTCTCTTTTTTTTTGTTTAATTTTGAATTTTTTATTAACTTATTTATCATTCATAATGATCTCTTCCATTATTTTTGTTTCAATGGGCTAAAAGCTTTAGCCTAAAACACACATTATGACAGCTAATGCGAAGCGGAGAAAGTATATTACAGACATGTTCAATCTCTTAGAAAAGATTGAATTACTCAAGATAAAAGACTGGACGTGGTTTCGGTCGAAGTGGTATCATTCGATTGGCGAAGGCTATCCATAAAGCAGTTACAACCACTAATTGAGCAAACAGGAGCTCCCAAACTCTTTGAGGACCAAACGAGGAGTATATTGCTCTGAGATAATCAATTGTTCAAATATTCTGTTTTCACATGAATTAAAAAACTCACGTGCACAAAACCGGTGCCACCACTCTCGCGAATATTTGAGAAACATCGTATAAACTCTGCTCTAATGCTTGTCCAACAGGATTGAATAGTTTGGAGTAAAGAGTTGCATCACCAACATTGATGAATGGAACACAACCGCCGAATGAAATGATGTAGCCAATGTAAAAGAACTGAAAGTGGACTTGCAAATTTCTAAATTTGATAAGTTTCAAAAAAAACCTCTTCTGAAGCTCTGGGTAATCCAATGCACCAGGAATAAATTGAATAGTCACAACCTCCGTGTGTTCCATCTGTGTTCACCTCTACCTCTGTTGTTATAGACGGCCATTGATAAGTGGCCAGTATGTAAACCATGAAGATCAGAAGACTCGCTGTGTTCACTTTCCCAATGTTCAGCTTACGAGCAACATCCGAAAATATGAAAGTACTATAGAGTGTGATGGCAAAGACTCCAGAAATGAAAAACACAATTGACATTATTCCAACAGCTGAGTCTCTTTCCATGTTGAACATCATCATTATGAATGCTGGAGCTAGGGTCTCGATGGCGTAGTATGTAAAGTTTTGACAGTATCTCGTAAGCATACAGACGAACATGGCAAGCTTGTCAGGCATTGGCCAGTTTTCAGTGTCTTCCTGAAACAAGTATTGATGGTTTTCTATAAATTACTTTCAATTTACTCACAATACTCCTCTGACTACAACTGTTTCCATTCCTTTCGATTTCATGGTAGAGCATAAACAGAGCAACAATTGCCGATAGATTCAAGATGATTGAAAAGAAGGCTGCAGCATTATGTGAATGAATATGCAATGGACCAATTAGTTGTAATCCAGTGTCTCCAAAGAAAAGAAAGATGAGTTGAAGACCGGGTCCTAAGATTAATCCAAGAGCACGTCCACCGATGAACACGGACATTGCTTTCGCACGATCATCGGCCATAGAATGTGCAGTCAGAGTGGTTCGGAGAGTTGAGGTGTTGCCTGGAATGATTGAGTATCTCTCAGAGTGTAGCTTGAGTGAACTTTTGTTCAAAATCAAAACAGAATATGCTCTCTTGGAAAACATTGCATGGCGGTCTGTTAGAGATTCAACTTCATCAAAAACATAGTTTATGTGATCCTTGATCACGGGAATTGCAAAAACTATCAACAGAAAACGTAATAGCTGGAATAGTAATTTGATTTATTTTTGGCATCGACTCTATAAGTTAAGAATGTTTTAAGATCAAGTTCTTATTCTTACCCAGGTGTACGTTTAGAATGAACCCCTAGTTTTATGGAAATGTGATCCACGTTTTTCGAAACTTCAAATTTGAACGTGACCGTTTTACTAATCTTGAATAGTAGTGTCAAGGGTCTTTTTCAGTCATTTCTCGTTTATCATGGTCTGTCTACCGGTGACACCTCTTCTCTACAATTGCCTGTAAGTAAATTAACAGCGTTTCTGCACCCTGGGAGCATAACTTTTCCCTAAAAGCATGGGGAATACCTTCAAAACGGCGCCCTGGAGCATAGGAGCTCCTCAAAATACCCTTACCCATTCCAAGTCCACCTAAAAACCTGCACAACATGATGAATGGAGCAGTCATTTCCATCGGAACATGATCAGCAAGAAGGAACAAACAATTGGAGAACAACATGAACACATATCCAGCAACAAGAGGTTTTTTCGCCTTCAATCATATGAATATATGATCATGCGTTTTGTGAATTTCCCACTACCTTATACCGACGATTAGTCCACCAAGCTGCAGCAAGTGCTCCAAGACAATGACCCACTCCGTGAAACGTCACAGCTAGACCGAACGTGGTTGGACCTACAGATGGGTTTAGCTGAAAAGAACTGCATCTAGTAGGTAGCAACCAAAAAAACAAACTTTAGTCATGTAGGTGTACATGATAGTGGTGAAAATGGCATACTGAAAGTAGACGACTAGTGAAAAGTAGCCACATAGATAGACCACGTCCCAAGATGTTTCGATGATTATTCGCATCCTGTCTGGAAAGTCTTGGGAAATTACACGTTTGTTTCAAAAAAGAATAGGTTCTGATACAATTTGTTTAATTAGGAGCAAGAAGGAAAAAAGGATAGGATCTAGAAATAGCATGCATAGAGTGTCTCATGTTTAAGGCACCATATCTCAGTTGCCCTTGAAGTAATCAAGAAGTGATCAACTAAAAAAGTGTTTCTCAATATTGTTTGAACATTTCATTAGTTGAAAACTTTTTGACAACTCTAAAAACAACCGAGATATACTGCTCTGAACAAACACCTCAAAGTGAGAATTCACGGGACTTCATTACTTCCGAAATCGATAACAGAGCATGATTCTTAGGACAGTAACAACGTAGAAATCTAAAACACATTCTTGAATTCGTATAGTCTACAACCGAAAAAAGAAATAGTCGCTAATAAAAATCGACTGACCACACTTTCAAACGAGGAGACAACAATAACGAAAAAGAGAGAAATGATCATCACATCATGATTCCGAAAAAGAAGAAGAAGAGAAGAGCTTTGCATAATTACCACAGAAAGATCATATTTCCGATACAGACTATTTTTTAATCACATGCTTCGTTTGTGAAGCAACCGGTCCATTTTCCGATTCAATGTGTCCTTTTCAACTTTTCCGTCGTAAAAGTTTTGTTGAGATTGGATTTGTCGAGCAGTTTTTTTTCTAGATCATTTGAAGTCATATTTCCAAAAGAACGTAGTCCCATTAACAATTTTTATTTAAATAAGTGTAAACGAAGTTTTTCGGGGTGGTAAGCAAACGAAAGTAAAAATAAACTGTAATTGGGGAATCATCATGTTAGGTTACAGGAAAGGTGGGAAAAAGAGTAAATAATCTTATATAATACTTTTGGGAATTTATGGGGCATATAAATAACTCGAGAGAATGGTACAGGTAATGAAAGAGTGGAGACATGAAGAAGAAGAATGGACAAGGATTAATAAACGCAAAGAAAAAGAGACCATTATTAGTAAAGAAGTTGCACTTGGAGAAGACAATGCGCTTCGAGTGTTCACCAATCGTCATCCTCTTCCTCTGTAAATGCATTCAATTAGTTTTCAAATAAATATTGTCTGACTCTCACCAGCTTCCTCAGCATCCTCTTTCTTCTCTCCTCCGAATGTGGAGCTTCCGAGTCCAGCTGTCGCTCCAAATCCACGGGTCTCCACCTCCTCCTCCTCTTTCTCTTCCTGGTTTTGTTTGGTTGCCTCTGCCCGGGCAGCTCCGAAACCTCCTCCCATCGTTGGAGCCTCATCGTTCGATTTCGTGAACGCTGATCCGAAGCCACTAGATCCTGTAGATGTTTCACTTGTTGGGAAACCGCCTCCGCTGGATGGGAATCCTCCTCCACTAGATGGGAATCCACCTCCACCGGATGGGAATCCACCTCCACCGGATGGGAATCCTCCGCCACCGGATGGGAATCCTCCGCCACCGGATGGGAATCCTCCTCCGCCACCGGATGGGAATCCTCCTCCACCACCAAAGCCTCCTGGTTTTGGTCGGTTGAACGATCCAGTAGCACCTCCTCCGAAGTTTCCACCGCTACGTCCTCCACCGCCGCCTCTACCACGGTATGTAGTCGTGAATGATGGACGGCCAGCGTCTGTAAGATTCAATTTACATATAGCATATTTATTGAAAGCTCAAAACTTACTTTCTTTGGCCAATTCATCGAGGAACTGGGGAAGTGACTCAGTCAATTCCTGAGTCTTCAGAAGTTCAACCAGCTTCACCGCCAACTTTTGGTCGTTTTCCTCTGAGATATTGACAAACGAGATACACGTTCCCATGTGCATACGACCAGTACGTCCGGAACGATGGATGAATGTCTCGAGAGCTTGCTCGCCACTGCCAGTCGGAAGATCAAAGTTGATGACTCTCTCCAAGTCAATGACATCAATTCCACGAGAGAGAACGTCGGTGGTTACAAGCAGATCAACTTTCGATCTTTTGAACAGATTGATGAGCTCGTCTCGCTTGTCCTGGGTTCTATCTCCATGCAGGGTCTGAGCAGTGATGCCGTACTGACTCATTTTCCCAGCCAGGTAGTCACAATGTTTTTTCTGTTCAACAAAAATGAGCGTTTTTGGCATCTTGCCGTTTTCTGGAAAAAATAAATGAAGTTAAAATTAATTTTAAAAATTTGATTGTTTCTACAAAAATAAAGAAAAAATCATTTACCGTCTGTCTTCAAAAGATCTCTTAGAATCCGATGCTTGTCAGTTGAGCCAGTAGTGCGGTGGAACTCATACTTCACTCTGTTGCTGAGTCTTCCTTTGGCTAACACGATTCTCAAGAGTTCATCTTGTCCTGGGATAGGCTTCATAATCTCACGAGCGATTTTTTCGACGCTGTCGTCGAATGTGGCGGATGTGAGGATTGTTTGTCTTGAGTCGGCCTTATTATTGAATGTCTCGTCATTCAGGATGGTAGCAAGATGACCAGTGTCAGGGTCGTTCATCTTGTCCTGTAGAAGACGATCCGCCTCATCCAGAACAAGGAACTTGAGATAGTCGAGAATCACATCGGTTTTGCTGATCAAATCCATGAGACGACCGCAGGTGCCAACAAGAATGTCGCATCCTCTTCCAATTTCATCGAGGCACATCCTGCGGTTTTGCTGACCGATTGCCAGACAGACTCGAATGTCTGTTTTTGCAGAATACGTACGGAGAGAATCAGTAATTTGGCAGGCAAGTTCACGAGTGGGGGCAATGATCAGTGCAAATGGACCGTTGTCTCTATGTGCGTCCTTCCGCTCGGAATCACTGCGCTTCAAAACATAGTCTACAATCGGTAAGCCGAAAGCAGCGGTTTTTCCAGCACTTGTTTCAGCTTGTCCGATCACATCATAGCCCGCTAGCACTTGAGGGATCATCGCTGCTTGGATGGCTCTCACGTTGGTGTACTTCAGACGTCCGAGATTATCCAGAATTCGAGAATCAAGCCCCGAATTTTCCCAAGAAGTAAGGCGAGACTCAATATCCGAATTGCGAACTTCCACTTCTTGATCACCAGAGATCTCACACTCCCGCACTTTGTCAGCTGTATCATCGATAAGCTCATCGACATCCCTTCTCTCGGGAACCCAATCACGTGGCGCTCTTTCAACCACTACTTCCGCTTGTGCTCCTGAATCTTTATTATCGACTACTTGATAGCCTCCATCGTTGTTATGCGTTCTCTGATTGTTGTAGCGGTCGTTGTTATCGTTGCGATAATCATTTCCACGATTTTGGTTCCCATTGTTATAACTGCCGCCGCCGTAATCGTTTCTGCCACGATTTCCTTGACCAAAGCCATTATCATTCGTGAAGCTACCACCTCCGTTACGAGAATCATTTGTTGCGTTGTATCTGCTATTCCCACCATCGTTGTGATAGCGATCGTTTCCGCCGCGAGAATCATTCTGATGACGTGCATCGGAGTTGTTATACTGTGGCTGGTTAGAGTAGCGATCATTGCTCGATTGATTGTTTCTTGACGACTGGTTGTAGCTGCCACGGTCATCGTATTGACGATAGGACTTATCGACGTCTGAAAATGCCATAGTACTGAATGCAGGAATATTTCAAATTAGCGAAAGATGTCAATCGATCTTGTTAAAAAGAAAACTCACTGCGATCGTTGTATTGATTCCGGCCTTGATCGTAATCACGCGAACCTTGATACTCACGATTATCCCGATGGCTGTCACGATGTTGATCACGATTTCCAGAGCTCGAATATTGACCGTCGTGAGGGCGACGATCGTCGCGGTGTTGATCGTTGTATCTCCCGGATGCACCATCACTTGGCTTGTATCCTCCAGAACCTCCATCACTTTGTTTGTATCCGGATCCACCATCGTTCGGTCTATACCCTCCTCCGGATCCCTTCTCCTCGCGACGACGATCATCGTGTTGGTTGTTTCGATCGTCGGAACGCGAGTAGTTGTTTCGTTCATCGGAACGTGAGTAGTTGTTTCGGTCATCGTAACGAGAGTGGTTATTCGAACTGTATGGATGTGATCCACGTTGATCGCCACGAGGTTCTCGAGAGTCGTTGTATTGCTGGTTGGAGCCCCCGCGATCATTTCGATCATTTCCCCCGTAGCTTTGGCTGCCACCACGATGAGAATCTGTAAAAACAACACTGAAGAAACGTTCATAAACATAGATTCTTTCTATGCAACATGATAATTAAAATGTTATTTACCTTGTGGACGATCGTTGTTGCTATAGCGACCGCCTCCGTAGTCGTTGTTTCTATGGTGACTGGAGTCTCCATTACGAGAGTAATCGTCACGACGTTGGCTGTCGTATTGACCTCTTTGACCACCTCCACCGCCTCCAGAGCCTTCGTAGCGAGACGAATCGTTTCGTTGTTGGTAACCTCCGCCACCACCACCGTTTCGATATTCGCGATCACGGTCGTCGTACTTCGATGTCATTCGGTTCTGAAATAAGGTATGTTATGCGTCAGGAGATTTAACGGGTGGAAACGAAGGAAGTTCAAGAAAATAATAATTCGTTTTCGAAAGAAGCAAAAATTTAGGCCGATCCTATGGTAGTGTGCAATGGAATGCACTTTCTGGCGACCTCCAGTGAGTAGAATGAAAAAGAAACGACGGGTAGCTGAATCAGCTCGTCTATCGATAGATGCCTCCGCCGACCAGTAGAGCAAAAAGAGAGAAGGAAACAAGGGACAGCATGAAAAATGTCACAAACCCCTAGTGGACACCGAGGAGAGTAGCAGAGAAAAACACAAGTTTCGCTCTGCGTCTAACACTATAATGTCCCGCTCTCGCGTCCCTTGTTGTGTGGAGAGCGCGAAACCAGCAACCAATAGACGACTCCAGTTGGGGTCGAATGGAATGGTCTGGACAGTCGAGAGAACTGACCAGTGGGCGTGGCTTGAGGTGAACAAGGAGGGCACCGAGAGAGCATCAATGATGAGAGAGGGCAGATTAGCTAAGGGACAAAGGGTACGCCCGCGATGGATTACACCTTTTATCCCTTATTGTAGGAGACCATATGTTGTAAATTATGAGTATTGTGCAGAGATCGTAGATAAGATAAAATAATATTGCATATTGATTTGCATTCTCAATAGAGAGTTGAGAAAAACACCCCATTACAACGTTTTGTTTGAAGATTTTTAGACTGAGCAATAAATGTGTCTTCCGGTTCTGGCACACAAATATCCACTACTTCAACCCGAATTAGTTTAAGTAATGAAAACTCAACCTAAAATATAAGAAAGTGTAGAAATTTTCTCATATTTAAATTGGATTTCTTGATCAAAAGTTACGAGAATTTGAATTCCCCTCTATGTGTGAAGGCAAAACGATCATCATATGAATCATTCCAACAGGAGAATGAGAGAGCGAGACAAAGAAGGCATTTTGATTCAAATAATTTGCGGGCTGAGTTTGGCACAATCGATTTAACGTTTTCAAGCCACCAATGAAAATAAGAACATCGCTCTAGATTTTTCAAATATATGGGTGAAGCGAGAAATTTGTAGATCGTAGAATACTCATCTGATCCACTATTATAAATAGTGTTAAGAACATTCAGACTGCATAAAATAAAACTGACGAATAGAAACGTCGGATATGAAAGAACGATGGAAGTAAAAGAGGAGTACTTTTTCTGTTACTCTCAAAATATGACATGAAAAGAACACAGTCAGATGTGTAGCAAACAAAAAGAAATCGTTATATTCGAGAGTTGAAGGAGAAGAATCGATTTTTTGGGGAGACGACTATTCAATTTTTGGCGGGAGAATGGGGAAAGGGGAAAAGACACCGGTATTCAGAGTGTAGAGGGCGGGAAAACAAAATATAGGAAAACGATTTGCAGAAAATACAGAGGCAGAGTTGTTAATTAAAATCTAACAAAGAAAATGCGCGAGACAGTTTTCAATTATTCGAGGAGACTAGACTGATTTCGGATCGGATGGACTTTTCGTCTTCGTCTTCGAGGAGTTTTGGTGGAGAGTAGATGTGACCTGGAAAATAAAATTAACGCTTGATATGAAGTATAGATGAATATAACGGTGTTCGAGAAATTTCTGATGTAGGTACCTTTGTGTCGACATCAGGAATATCAATGGTTCCATTTTCTACCTGCTGCTTCCTGTGCACCTCTTCTTCTTCTTCAGTGCTTGCTGATTTTGTAACTGTAGGGGTGCTCTGTGGTTGATTGAAAGCGTCCGCTGATGATGGACCCTGCAACAATACTTCTTCATTTGAATCATCATTTTGATTCATGAGACGAACCTGTGGCAAGATTGGCATCTGATAATTTCCCGATTGCACTTTCCTAATCTCCTCTGTTAGTCCGACTACTTCTTCTTCCTTTTTCAGCGTTCCAATCATCGATGCCATCTGTGCGGCAGATACGTGGACATCATTGTGTTTTTCAAGCAATTCGATCACTTCCAAAACTAAATTCTTATCAACGATTCCATCAGCATCTTCGTCAATTGTTTTCAAAAGAGCTTCAATTCTCTCTCTTTGTTGTACGTCATCCGCTTGTTCACCCTTGCTTTCTTTCAGCTTAGCTAGTGAATCGATAACATCTTGAATTCTGACTTCTCGTTCTTTTTTGGTGTCTGCACTGCTCTCAACGGCTGGATCAATAAGCATTTCACGAATATTTCTCTTTTCAGCTTCTAGCTTAACAACCATCGTATCGACATCTTCGATCATGGAGTTCAGCTTATTACGAAGACGTTTTGCGACCTTCGTTTCAGCGAATGCACCGTCCAGAGAGTTGATTTCAATGAGATCTTCACTGTGTTCCATAATTTTCTCTCGCAATCCAAGAATATCGTGTCGGGCTTCTTTGATTGGTCCACCAACGATAATCTCTTCAATATGTGAAAGATCTTTCTTATCCACTTTGATATCTTCTTTCTTGGTCTCTTTCACTTCAGCAGCCTTTGCAGCCACTTCTTTAGTATCTGGTGAGGTAGCAACATGTTCGGCAATATGCTCTTTCAATTCGTTCACGATAGCTTCCGTAGCTACATCCACCAGTCGTTCTTTCTCGACCACCTTCTCCTTCTCCTTTTCTTTTGCTGCTTCTTCCTTTGATTTCAACGCCACTTCGGCGGCCTTCTTCTTCTTTTCTTCGTCTTCTTTTTCGGTGGCAATCGCTTGTTCAATTGACTTGATCAGTTCGATACGAGCCTTGTGATCAACTTGTCCTCCTTCCATTTCTGTGAGCTTTTGAACTGTGGTTTCTGCGAGGCCTTCGGGCAAGTTTTGGACAATTGCTTTGAGACGATCTGGGAACGAGACTTCTTCCGGGAGGTAGAGAGTTCTTGAAAGAAGCAACAACGCTGGTGGAACTTTGTCATTGAGCGACAACTCCAACCATCCAATAAGCTGTTCTTTGAGTCTTTCTTCGCTGACTCCGATAGCTCTCATTCCACGAGCACGACAAGCTGATTGCAAATCGAGTGTACTGAGAGCATCAACACCTCCTTCAGCGGCAATTTGTTTATCATCAGCCTTCAATTCTCGTATTTTCATGTTCAACTGGAATCTGAGAATCTCCGGCGATCCCAACGAATTGATACTCATCAATCGGCACAGAGATCGTAGTTGTCCCATACTCAAATTGTCAAGTGTCAATTCATCTTCAAAAAGCTTCGAGAACTTTAGAAGCTCTTCGTTCGACACGTAGCCTCCTTCATTTCGGACCTTTTTGATGAAATGTGCAAACTCGAGCGACCGAGTGGATTCCTTATTACGAGTTTTTCTCTCGAGTCCGATCTCTTCGATTGTATCTTGCAAGAATTTGGCCATCTCGACACGAAGCTTAACCTGCTTCCTCCATTTTTCTTCCTGAAAACTTAATGATTAGTTAGTTTTTTGACTGCTTTATAATTTAAAACACACCTCTTTGCTTGTCTCTTGGAATGTGCTTGGCAGCATACCGGGGAACAACTTGATGAAAATAGGAAGAGCCAACTCCATAAATGGAACGATGATGAAAAATGAGAAGGGTACCAATCTGAACAGATCTGATACTGTTCGAACTAATTGCTGTCGTTCACGACGTGTCAGTGTGGCTCCTCGAAGTACTCTCCACAAGTATTTCGCACTAACACGAGTTTCCAGAGCTAATAATCGGAAACCGTGATAATAATGCTTTAACTCGTGCATTATCCGATCTTTGAGAGGTGGTTTAACTGTAGTTACTTCTTTGTCGGATTTCATCAAGCTTAGGGCTTTCTGCGCTTCCTCGTCCTGCTTTTGTACATCTTCCCGTAGCATTTTCAATGTGTATTCAACTTTACTCCTGTCTGTGGCTGCATACCTGAAAGTGGTTAAATAACAGTTGAGTATCAAATAGGAAATGGATATAGAAACTATACCTCAAGCTTGTGGTGTACAGTGAATTTGTTGTTACAACCTGTGGATAAAATACCCGACTCCTTTGACCGGCAATAATATGTCTGTACGCGTATCGTCCTAATTGGTAGGATTTTGTGGCGTTTCGTAAACTCATTCTACTTGTTTCTCTGAAAATATGAGAACCTTGTTAATCGAATGAGAAAAATTTAGTTTCGGAAATGAGAGAACCGACATGACGCAAAATCGACTTTTGAGAGAGAAAAGATGAAATTTGAAGTGAGAGATTTCGCAATCGGATACGTTATAAATGAGCTTGTTGGTTGTTTCACAGAAATTTACAGTTTTAGAACAGAATCAAAAAAACAACATCAACTGAAAGAAGTTGAAAAAGCTGGAGCTGAGAAGCTGGAGAAAGGCGGTATCAAAAGATAATTCGTTTTCAAGCTTATCGGGCGAACATTTGAACAGCAACCACCAAAAATCGATATTGTTAACTTCTAAACAAGTTCTGAAGATTGGAAGCCACGGGTACGAATGTAACAAACAAAAAACAATTTTTGAGAAAATACTCTGCGAACAAAATATATTTTCTGCGCTAGAGCGCAGTTTCGGCATCGCCGACTTGAGTGTTCTATGGAAGCGATCAAAAATGAAACCGCAAGGTAAGGGTGGAAGTTTGAAAAAATACATCTGACGAAAGCATACTGGACACATTCCACGGATTTCGGAATAAATTTCCAGATGTTATTAGTTCAATTGTGATTTCTAACAAATTAAAGGTGAGCAAACGGTCTTGAATTATATTTTCAATGTCGCTCAGCACAAAAATCGGAAAAACTCAGAACAAAACCGATGAAAAACTGTGGCAAAACTAATCAGTTGTCGCTTAGGTACTGTACCGCGCTGCAAAACATTTCCAAACATTTTTGCGCATGTTCCTTCAAAGTGTACTGTAATCTTTTTCAAGAGTAAACAACATTATCCGAAACTTTCTCAACTTTTCATTAAAATGTTTTTTTTCGTCGTTTCTCACTTTTTGGTTCCATCCTTTGTGTCTCGATGTATTTTATCTAATAGTGGCGCGTTTACACTCTCATCAGTTAGGAGAAGTTCTTTCAAACTCATCACGCGATTGTGAAAATAGAAACTTTCGATTTCACCTATTCCAAAAATCAAACAAAGAGGTTAAACGTTGTTCCGAAAGCACACGTGTTGATGGTTCCGTTATCAGTTCAGTCAAGAAGTAATAATCCGTAAAATGAACGAAAACGGAATCAATGAGTGAAAACGAAAATTGATGTTTGATAAACAACGACAGTGAGAGCCAAGAGACAATGCGGAGCAATCCGCAAACGGAACGTTCCGAACCGAAAATGACGTCATTGATCAGTCGTTTCTTTCTCAGTGATCCTAGCTTTATGTGCCAATTGTACTCTCTGTTCGATATCTGCTCCCACTCTGTCTCATGGATTTGAACAAACGAACACGAAAACAAAGCAAAAGTATAGACGTGATGATGATTCCCCTCTATTCAGTTTTTCTGTGTTCCAAGTGTTCAATGTCCTTCTATAATTATTCAACTTTATTGAAAGTTGGTATGTGTTCCTCGACCCAGTTTTGCTGTACTATATAATCATATCGAAACCAAAAAAGTCTGGATGAGCATCTGTAATTCGCATTATCCAAGGAAAATAATTTTCAGTTTCCAAAATTGAGAGAACTTCCCGTTAATTTTCCAGCTTCCCAGTGGTATCGTTTTACACAAATGAATCACACAATTCAAAGTGTGGCCAGACATCTAGGCGTGATCTCCTGATTTTCTAACTGATTCACCAACACCAAACCTCCCATTCCGTTGGTTCCAGTAGTATAAAAGCCCTGGCTTCCGGGCCTTACATGATCGCAATAAACTTACTGATGATACTTATCATCACACCACCCATTAGTTTTCTACTACCGTCTTTCCATTTGACAACAGAAACTGTTTCAATTTTACACGTTAGCTTCGAGACTAAAAGTCAGATTCATTTAATTCAAATACCATTTCTGATCACCTCAGTGATACTTGATCTGGGAGAGAGTAAACTTTGAATTTGAATACTTCACTCATTCATATAGAATCCGTTTTGGCTCTCTTTGATGTTGTATTCATCTCTTGTTCTTGTTTGGAGCTCTGATGATTATCAGTTGATACTGGGCGGCTTTTATCATAATCTGTGAGAAAGTTCTCTCTCAAATATTCAAGAAAAGTTGACTAAGTTTTTATATTTTCTATCTACTCAATGATTCTTATCTCCGTTCGTTTTCAAAACTCGTAGTAGTTTTCAAATTCAGTTGCACTCTCTTTCGTTCTCATCACATGATCAATGATGGCGCCATGACGAAAAAGCGAAGGAGCGATGAAAAATGGAGAAAAAACGGAAAACGGAGAGAAATCGGCAATGTATGCGAAAGCGTGTGTTTGTGTGGCCACAAGACCGCGTGGTCTGAAACGCCCCACGTGGTTGGCGGGGAGAGATAGAATGTGTTCCGTATTTTAGGCCAATAAAGTGCGCTGGCATGCTGCCAAGAGAAAAGCACTGCTAGTTCTAGACTCTAGATTAGTCATGGAACCATGTGGTGCTTACGGAATCATGCTAGCTTTCGTGTCCATAGAAAAGAGGTTATGAATAACCCCTATGCATTCTGAATGTTCAAGCCGACCCGTAACATGTGGTTGTTTCATTCTAGTTTTAACCAAAGATCTTCCAAAGAACAGTACATTCCTAGGACTGCTTTAGATACACACTGCAATTCGTCACTATCTAGATCAAGGTGTCAGTGTTTTGACGTTTCGATGTTCTTCTCACCTAGAACGGAACGAGATTTTCTGTTCGCATTATATGCTATTATGTTGTGAAAGTGGTGCATTCGAAGCTGTAAGATATCTTGTGTATTTGGATTAGGGCATATCACATTGATAAAGAACTTCCCGTCTGTTTTGTTCTTCGCAATAAGCCTGGCCAAAGCCAGCTGGGACAACATCGAAATAATCATACAAGGAATTGGCGAAAAGAAGGCGGAGCTCTTTCCCCTTTTTCATCGCTTCTACATTTCTTTCCTTTGACCCAAAATAAATGGTTTCTGGCGCCAATGCGACAGCTGTCGTCGTTGTCTTCGTTCCGACCTTCTGCTCCGCCAATTTCGCGCACTTTCCCTTTCCTATTCGTCTCATTTGAATTTAGCCCCCACCATCGGCTACTTCATCTTCTTGGTTTCCTCGCGCACATAGGTCTCAATCGGTTGTTTTTCTTTTCCTTCAATGTTTACTCTACCCAACGTCCTGCGAAGAGGGCGCGACCCCTTCCTAGTTTTAGTAATTTATTGATTTTGGACACAATGCGGTTTTGTTGCAGAATATGTCCTTTAAAGGTTCATAGTTTTGTGTTCATTGCGTTGTTGGCAAAATGTTCAAGATGAGAGAATTGTTGTCTATGTGGTCACCTCCGGAGATTATGATCAGATCATCACGCGTTTTTGTTTGTTTTCTCTTCATGAGATTCATGATATTCTATCATCATTAGGCTTTTTCCGAAACTCATGCGAAGCGATCCGGAAAAAAATCTTCATGCCTATCTTTTTCCTCTTGAAAGGGGTCTTCCCCCACCACGTGCAGATTCCCACGGCGGGTGGTTGACGTGATAAAAAAAAACGAGAGAGAAAGTGAAAATGGGCGGAGTCGATTGTCACGTGGTCTAGCGAAATGAAAAAAGATCAGACATGCATACCCTGTCATTGAACAATTAGTTGTGTTTCAGTGTTGTTGTAATTCGGCAACAATCGAGACTTGGTTTCAAATCTTTGTACTCAAAGTTCAATTTTGGTACAAACATTTTTGATATAGCCTGGGATCTTAAATTATAGTGCTTCTTACTGGATTAGAGATTTATAAAATTGCTTCCTCAGGTCACACAGAAATCCTGTAGTATTCAGAATTGTTATCCGTGTCTAGATCGCATGTTACCGTTTCAAGAGTCTAATTCAAAACATGTGAAAATGTTTCTAGTTCGTTGTTGTATTCCTTGTTGAACAATGTTTGCTCTCCTCATGACTGCATTAGAGAAAAATCATCCTCTGACTTTTTTGGTTGCTAAAGTAGGATTATCGATGCCACACTCTGTGATTATGGTGTTTGTGTTCAAAAACTTCGAATTTCAATTCCCAACAATCAAACTGGTTCACTTATTTCAAGTTTTGATATCGAAGTGAAACCATACCTTTTTATCTGCATCACAAATATTGGTAAATAAGTAAACACCATTGTTCTCTTTTCCCCCGTTCTTTGTGGCGACGTCTTCGTTTGCAGGCGGTAGTCTACCAATCATGATGATCACAACCCTCCAAGTGAAGTGTGTAACAGGAGAATTTGGAAGGAGAAGGGATGATGTGATGGCGTGATCTGCCTACCAAACCCCACCTTATTCATTTATATTTGGATCTCGTTTACTACATACAACACATGGTTTTTGTTTATAGACAGCCATAACTGAATACATTCTTTCACGCCTTTCTTCGTTTCCCTCATGTCGTTCATCATTCACCTTCTTATCACTTATCACCTTGGGATCGCAGCGAAGTGACCATCGTACTTTGTACATTGGATAGAAGAGGATGAGGTGAGGCTACACGCTGTTTTCCCTTGCTATCGCTCTTCCTGCAAAAAAGCGGTTCGGGTAAATAAAGCGGGCGGAGAAGAGAAGACGAGAATGCCTGGCTGATAACCTTCCCACCTGATAACACGGCTTTAAAGCGGTGGCGATCAGACGGTGAATGCTCCTCCCGCACTCCTGCCATGTTGTATAGTTTCGAGGACGGAGGTTAAAGTTTGTTTTAAAACACTTTTTGTGATTTGAAACGTGTTAGCCAGATGTTAAACGTCAGCGGTTCTTTATTTGCTAGTGCTCTGATATCTAATACAATTCAGCTGATGACATCAGAACGCAGATCTGATGATTGGTCTGTTTGATTTTTTCAACTGAGTTTTTTTTTTCGCCGATGTAGAGTCACTGTATTCTCAGTTTCCATACTTTCAATTCTAGTTACTAAAGCTTATATTCAAAAGTTTCTTGTGTCAAAAAATGAGTTATGAGCCCTTTCGATTTCTAGTCTCCTTCTTTCGAACAACATCTGTTGTGAAGTTTTTTGTTCTCACCATTCTGGATGTCGATTCATATTCATTCGTATGTACGGCGCGTTCTGAATAAACCACCAAAAGCGCATCCCAAAATCTTCATTAGAGCGTACTTGACTTGCCGACGAAAACGGAACACCCATCCGAGGAAACAAGTTCTATTCATAGCCATTAACCATCATCTGTTCTTCGCAGTGCCATCTGAATACTAATGCAACTGGATTGTGTTGTGCTGTGCGGGAGACGAGTTGATTGGTCATCCTCCTCCTTTTTTTTCCTCCTCCTACTTCTTTTTTCCTTCCGATCGTTTGTACTTTTCATCGTCTCTCACTCCTCTTTAACTATTCTAGTGTCACTCGTTTTCTCTCAGCTTTCCGTTTCTTTTTCACCCTTTTTCTCTCTGTTCATGTCCAGTCTGCTCTTCTCTCATCTTCCCCGCAGTGGTGCAAAAAAGGGTTTCTGCTGTTTCTTCTCAACTGCTTATGCTCTTTTTAAGAAATCCATTTCGTCTTCTTCTTTATAAAATCTTCATATATTTCCTAAAACCTTTCATTCGTCATTAATAAGAGGCAAACATGGGTTAGGGATGAAGACCAAACATCCAATTGTTTGTGTTTTTCATTTTGATTACGATATAAATTGTGTTGCGAAACATTCTCAGTTGATTACTTCTTAATTTAGTTGCGTCTAGACAGACAGATTTATTACCTCTTTCTCAAAAAGTATTATGTCAATCTCATGTTTTATTAGTTAATATAAAAATAGCTTACCAGTCTTCTTAGAAAGCCTAACCTTTTATTTACCTATCCTAAATAGGCCAAAACAATGATTCATAGCTCTCTCTTCCACCCACACGTTACCACCCATTTCGTAACTTTGGACTTTCTCCTCTTTCCCGTTCATTTGTGTTTTTCTAGACATATGTGTTGTTTCTGTCTCCCTCAGCGCATCCTCTTTTGATTTTTTCTTTTGAATTTTGCAATAAAAGTTCGAAATTTCTGTTCTGCTGCACAAAACTTTGTAATATCGGCGCTCCACACATCTGTCTATCATAAACAACAACAGCTTGTGGCTGGTCGAGAAATGAGATGATCACTTAGAAAAGAAGAGAGCAGATAGTGAACTTTTGACTTTTACCTTTTGCAGAATTGTTAATTTAGATTCCCAGCTCTTTTGAAGACCCTTCTATTTTGTTTTCCTGATCTTGAACACATAAACACAAAAACCAAGTTTTCGCCCTTTTTCCTTGGACCAACTGCCCATCATTCTTGTTTTTTCTGTTCATTTTTCGCTTTTTTTTCAGTCTTCTCTGAAGTTTTCCGAGAAGAAACGTGATATTTCCCTGTCTCCTCCACCTTCTCGTTTCATCTTCTCTTATCAGTTATCACTGGTGTGAAACAGATACACACAGTGCGAACTATGTTCTATGATCGAGAGAGGACAGGACACTCCCTCCCACATTTCTCTTTCTGATTGTCGTCGTTATCCGAGTCGTTTCATTGAAATAATCTTTTTTTTTCAGAGATAGGTCACATCGGGTCACTTACGCCTTACCACACCTCATTTATATAAATACTCGAATGTTCTAATTTCGGTGAGGAAGCAAAGTTAGCAGATGGATTACGCGTATCGTGTGCTCAAAAATGTCAAATACTTTTACAATTCGATTAATCCCGCCACACTTTCAGGTAAGTGTACAAACTATATTACTTGATACTCATATCTAACATCAAACGTATGTTTCAGGAGCCATCGATGTGGTTGTCGTAGAGCAGCCCAATGGAGAATACAAGTCAACACCATTTCATGTTCGCTTCGGAAAGTATGGAGTGTTCAGCTACAGTGACAAGTATGTCGATATCGCCGTCAATGGTGTGGAGATTGATTTGAAAATGAAGTTGGCCGACAGTGGAGTTGCATTTTTCGTAGAAGAAGCTGATGACGAGGTTCCTGATTACCTGTTGACATCACCTCTGCCCGAACAAGATCTTCCACAAATCGGCGCGTCTGGTGGTGTTGAAAAGGTGTTGGCAGAAAGTGCGAGGAAGCTGGAGGAGACACAACAAATTGAGAATGGCGATGTCGATATGAATGAGATCGCGAAGAGCAGATCTTCTAGTCCAGACGGTGGACAAGGGAATGCTAGAGAGCCAAAGCAAGAGTGAGTTGCTTTGTTCAAAAATAAACGTCCTAATCATGTAACTTCAGACAGTCGCTGAGTCAAGTGCAACGGAAGCAGACTCTCCCTTTCTCCTCGTCAGTATTCAGTGATCGTCGGTATAGATCTCTACCAGATCTTACCGTTCTTGCTGCGGAAACTGATCCAACAGAAGTCGCAGGAACTTCGGATGCCAACAAGAAGCCCGAAGAGAAAACGAAGACGCGAAGAGCTCCTCGCCCATTCGTGCACTCACATTCACAATGCTCTCCAATGGAGAAGAAGATGTTCCATAAATCCAATGATGAGATATTGAGAAGTTTACGAAGAGAGACACAAGATGTGGATCGTCGAATTCCACTTCGAAAGAAGAGTCGTGTCACATTCGAAAAACAAGCAACTCGTCCGATTGATATCCAAATTCAAAACTACAATGATTCGGATTCAGAGCTCGACTCATCTGTGAACTCCTCTCCATCCCCATCTCTCGTGGACCAACGTGAAGCTGATCGTATTGCTGACGGTGCTCTCTCAGATTCTGAAGTTGATCGTCAAAGAGATCGAAACGCCACTCCAGAACCACATGATGTGACAGACTGGAAATGGGGAGAGCTTCCAGAGACAAGAGAGCTGAACAAGAGAAAGAAGGAGGAAGAGCAAGCATCAAAGACGTCAAGATGGAGTTGGTTTTGGCCGTCATCATCTACAGCAGACGATAAGACGAAAGTAGATCAAGAAGATCAAGGAATTCCACTTGGAGAGCTTCTGAATTCTGCATCCGATCCTGTCAATATTGAGAAATACCTTGGAAAACCACCCAGCGTGTGAGTAATATTCTCTTTTGTTTTTGTTTTTCAAATCAGTTTCTTAATTCTAACCGGCTTGCTGAATAGTTTCACAAACCACCATTAGAATGTAGTCATCCCAGTTTCAGAACCTCAATCGACAGCGGACACGTGTCTCGTGGAGTTTCCCAGCCATCGTCGCCTGTATCTAATCATGATGATTTCACACCAACAACAACACCTCCAAATGATAAGACACCAACTCGAGAAAGTGTTCGTTTCGCAGCTGGAAATGACATTCCGAGCTCTACTGCAGCTACAACTGGAGTGAGATCCAGGGCATCATCTGATGATATTTTGTGAGTGACTTTAGCATGACAGAATAGAAAGTTTGGTTATGAGTTAGTGTAGATCTTATGAAACTTTTCCTTGTACTCATTCTTTCCATTTTCAGCCCACTCAGCGAAGATGAAATTGACGAGAACTTTCGTCCACAATACATGCAGTCTCTTCGTCTATCATCTGAAAAACTGAAGTCATTGGGTCTCGTTCTCGGTGCCAATGAACTCCGTTTCTCTATCACAACTAAATTCCAAGGAACCACATGGTGCAGTTGTAACATATACCTGTACAAGTGGTACGAACAACTTGTTATCTCTGATATCGATGGAACAATCACAAAGTCTGATGTTCTTGGTCATGTCATCCCAGCTATCGGAGGAACTTGGGCACACACTGGAGTTGCTGAATTGTATACTCGAATCAAGAACAATGGATACAAGATGGTTTACTTGTCATCTCGAGCGATAGGACAAAGTCACACTACGAAACAGTACTTAAAGAGTGTTGCACAAGACTCGAAGCAATTGCCTGATGGACCGGTGCTGCTGTCACCGACCAGTATTATCACTGCTTTCAGAAGAGAAGTCATCGAGCGTCGTCCTGAAGAGTTCAAAATCGCTGCATTGACGGATTTGAAGCAGTTGTTCCCAAGCGGAAATCCATTCTATGCCGGTTTCGGAAACCGTAACACTGACGTTGTCTCTTACGAGGCTGTTGCTGTTCCTGCAGCTCGGATTTTGATTATTGATCCAAGTGGAAAAGTAAAACGATCCGACTCATCCGGACTCGCGTTGAGCTACAAGTCTATGGCGACTGATACGGTGGATTATATGTTCCCACCATTGTCTGTTCAGTAAGTTATAAGAATTTAAGAAAATTACTAATAGAAGGACCAATGATAGAATAACCTTATTCGTTTCTAGACGAACTCGAAAACACAGAAAGCTACTTATAATTCAGCAACGGCATAAACCGTATGTCAAAGATAGAATGGCACGCTCTTATATCTATTGTTTTCCAATAGATCTAATTATTGATAACCT
>GL379809.1:480576-495002 GCA_000143925.2 Caenorhabditis brenneri
GTATTTTTTCAAAGGAAATTTTTTGGCGCATCTTTTTTATGGAAATTTTTTTTGGAAAAAATTCACCGGAAAAAATTTTTAATTTGAAGACTTAGTGATTTTTATGTTTTTTGAGATTTGGGCCACCAAGTGATTTTTGGCCTTTTCCCCTTTTAGGGGGTTAGGTTTTTTTTTGGGAAGGGCGCCACCAGGACGGTTTTCAATGGATTTTTTTGGTTTATTTCAGAAGGAATAGGGGATTTTTTATTTAAAATTTACTTAACAAAATTCCACGGGAAATCCTTTCCATAATTTCCCTGCTCTTTTCTATTTTAATTTGAGACTCTGTTTTTCTGTTTGCTCGATTAGGCCACACTGATCTCTGCCTTTCCCTTTTAGGGGTCTGTGTCTTTTCGGAGGCGCACACGACGGTTTCACTGGCCTTTTTGTTCATTCAGATGAATAGAGATTCTTTTTAAAATTGCCCATAATACCTAGTGAAATCCATCCATAGTTCCCTGCGCTTTTTCTTATTTTAATTTGAGACTCTGTTTTTCTGTTTTTTCGATTAGGCCACACTGATCTCTGCCTTTCCCTTTTAGGGGTCTGTGTCTTTTCGGAGGCGCACACGACGGTTTCACTGGCCTTTTTGTTCATTCAGATGAATAGAGATTCTTTTTAAAACTGCCCATAATACCTAGTGAAATCCATCCATAGTTCCCTGCGCTTTTTCTTATTTTAATTTGAGACTCTGTTTTTCTGTTTTTTCGATTAGGCCACACTGATCTCTGCCTTTCCCTTTTAGGGGTCTGTGTCTTTTCGGAGGCGCACACGACGGTTTCACTGGTCTTTTTGTTTATTCAGATGAATAGGGATTCTTATTAAAATTACCTACAAATTCCACTGAAATCCATCTATAATTCCCCGCGCTTTCTCTTATTTTAATTTGAGACTCTGTTTTTCTGTTTTTTCGATTAGGCCACACTGATCTCTGCCTTTCCCTTTTAGGGGTCTGTGTCTTTTCGGAGGCGCACACGACGGTTTCACTGGTCTTTTTGTTTATTCAGATGAATAGGGATTCTTATTAAAATTACCTACAAATTCCACTGAAATCCATCTATAATTCCCCGCGCTTTCTCTTATTTTAATTTGAGACTCTGTTTTTTTTGTTTGTGAGAGAGCTTGTGATAGTGTTGATACTGAGCGCAAAAAACGGTGAAAGAAGTGTGAGAGTATTTGAAGAAATCAAATGATGCAAGGTGATATAATGTGGCAGCGATGCGATGATTATAAAGGAGTTTACCATCACATAATGGTATGCATTAGAACGCGAGATCAGATTAGATAGCACTCTCAAAAATAAATATTTTAATGGAGAGTGCTTCCTATATCTGATTTTCGCTCGACAACTATTGCATTTATGCGGCATTAGTTAGCGCTCTCAGCCCAATAAAGTTGTTTGTGAGAGCGCTTCTGATGTCTGCAGTTTTTGTTCCATTCTCCCAAATTTCATCAAGATTTCATGCGATCAGTTCCAAAATAGTAGTATTATAACTTGAGAAAGGAAAGCTAGCGATTTTTAGTTTTACATCAAACTTGGCGATTTCTCTGTTAGCTGCATACTTTCTGACAAAATTTTAAAAATTGATTTTGATCTACGCCCGGCGATCTTCTTGTTTGCGCCGGACAACTGCTTTTTTCGACATCACCTTGAACTTTTTCGTTTCCTTCCTGGTTTTCAGGAAATTTTCTAGAAGTTCGCAAATTTCGTCGTTCTTTACGCTAGAAAAGCTCGCGTTTTTTCGTTTTTCATCAAGTTAGCGAACCCTGTTTACTATCGCTTAGAATGTATCTTCTCAGTCTCAATTATACTAAGGTAATTTCCAGGAGAAAACTCGAAAACTCCGAGATTTCGTGATTATTTGGGGTATTTTTGCTATTGACTTGTTTCATTTTTCGTTTCCTGCTTGTAATACCATTGTAAGACCCCGTTTTTCTCTTGAAAACGGACGAAAACTCTGAAAAATCCAGTTTTATTTTTTTCTTCTGCAAAAAACCTAAATTTGAACTACCGCCAATTTGAACTAATTAAAGGCGCACGTAATTAAAATTTTTCTAAAAACGCCTCATTTTACACTCATTTTGGCGAGCGTGACGAAACCATTTTCATTCAAAAAATCTGCGCCTTTACAAAAACCGTACCACTATAGCGGGAATTTGAATTTTTTTTATTTTTTCGATTGAAAAATGGGTTCGATGTATTTAACATTTCAAACAATGGAATCATGCATTTTTAACGGCAAAGCATCAACTCTTATAAATTTTTCTTCTCAAAATTCAGTTATTCAAATACAATTTACCATCATGTCCTATTTGAAAACGAATTTCTCACGGCACAAGCTGACAACTGCAAAGAAATTGAGCATTTGTCCGGGCGTAGATGACATGAAATTCGGCAAATTGATGAAAAAAACTAGGGGAATCGCTCGCTCTTTGTTTCAGAAACGAAAATTTGATTGCGGTTCACAGCGAGAACCTTGAATTTCTGATATTGTTGGGTTCTTCGTTGGGCTACCGATCCTCGTCTTCAATTTTTTTAGTATTATGCTGTGCTTTTTCTGGGATGCCAAGAAGATCTTCTCAATTCTTGTATCTGCGGCCGTTTGTCTATCTTGTTCACAAAATCTTTTCGAAGAATATGCGTGTGACAAAAAGCCATAAAAGTCAAAAAACAAATAAGAACTATTCAATTAAAAAAAACGCTAGAAGAAACAAAATATCCTAAAGAGAAAAAACATGAAATATTAATAATACTCGTATTCGAAGAAGAAGATTAACATTTGCACATCGGATGGTGAAGGTTCACTTTTTGATGTTGTTAGGGTTCAGGATTTCATCTCGTAGTGACTTTCCTCCCAGAACCTGGAAAATAAAAGTGTCATGATTCTAGCTTCGGGCCATATTCTGAACCAAAAAAAAAGATAATATAGGACAATTTTTATGTTATTTGGATTCGAATTATTAATATTATGGACCAACCTGCGCCCTGTCAGGAATGTAGCTCTTATAATTGATGGCGACGTATGTTGGGTATGTCAGTCCACATACCGTGTAGTAGACACGTAAAAGCGTCATTCGGGCCGGTCGCTCCAGATGGTACCAGGGTAAACTCATCTGTAAACCGTGTATAATTATGTCTATTTGTGTATTATGGCTATTTGTGTAATTTTCTAATCGGGTTTATTAACTACTGACGAATCTGACATTTTTTGAAAAAGTGGCGAATTTTCTATTTCCTTTCAAATCATTGTTTTTGTGTTCTAGATAAGATAATAAGGCAAGAAACCTACACCATAACTGTAACTCTCTTTGAAGTAACGAGGCATTTTTATTTGAGAGGAATTTAGAAGAAATCAAAACAATATGGAAAATGAATGAAAAACAGAACAACAACAATGGATTGATAAAAATAAGAATGAATGGAGATAACAGTTGTAACAACAGAAACAATGCAAAATGAATGAAGCAAAAAAGAATAACAATTGAAACGGAACGAGTGAAAACTTTCCGAGTTAAAAAGATATATTTATGCGGTAGTTTTGACTTTCTTGGTAACAATCGTGTTCGTTGGTCCATCAGCGGCTCTCTTAAGTTTCTTTTCCAAACGTTTCTTGATTTGCTTCTTAACAATCTCCTTCGCTTTGCGTCTTCGCTCGCGCTTCTTCAACACCTTTGCCGGATCGATCTTGGGTTTCAGTCTATCACGAACAGAGTGTTCATCATGTACAGTTGGGAACAACACTGACTGATCAGTATCTTCTTTGAGAACGCGAATTCGTGAATTTTTGCGCACAGCAAGTTTGAGGCCGTCTGGCAGAGTGGAACACTCGTCTGAAGTCTCCTTGAGTGGCTTGTTATCACGAGCGGATCCAGTTGGCAGATGAATTTCAGCGGCAGATCCGTTGTCTGCATAAATCGGAAGCGATGGAGTATTGTTACTGGTGCTCAAGTAGATGTTGCGAACATTGGCGAATCCTCCCGGACACATCTCGGCTATCTTCTCAAGAACGGCGCTGATATTTTCGTTGAGGTCAGCGGAACTCTGGCCCAAATGGCCCACAGAGACAGAGCTGTAAGAAAAATTAATTTTTAAAGGCTAAAAATTAACTGAGGGTAATGAGAATATGATAGGCTTTATGGGAATACGAGTGAATAAGCTAAGCGAAAATAATTCCTAGTTTACTCAATTTTTAAAAGTTCTCATTTCTTCCTTTTGAATTCATTTGCACTTACGCTCTGACCATATATCTTCTCAATGGATAAACAGCAGTGGCCAATGCATCATTAATGGTAGCGCTCAACGGCTTCTGATAACGAAATGGGATTGGTGTCTTATGAACCTTTAGGAATTCTTTTCCAAGATTGGATTTGACAGATTGATAAGCACGTCCATCAACAAGGAACAAGTCATAAGAAGAAGCAAGAGCGCGCTTGTCTTTGTATGTGTGTGCGATTCTCTCTACTTCACGTTTCGTCAGAATCTTGGTGATGTGAGCGGATGTGAGACCGTGGTCCACTTCAATTTTCTCGGCCCATTCACGAGACTGTTTCTCGACATCAAAGTCACGTTTGGCGGCATCGGACTGGTCCAAATCTGGCATAATGACACAGATTGAAGTGTTGTTAATGTTGCGAGTAGTATTTGGGAGTAGACTGAAATTTGTTCGATACAAACTTTTTTCAAGACTCTATACTTACATATGAATCTTTCCTCGGTTGGTTGTGACAGCTGGCTTCTTATAAGTGACAGTCAAATTCAATGCGTAGTCGATATCAGGGAACAACGACTTCTCGTTTTTCTCAGCGAAATACTTTTTGAGAGCGCTAATAGCATGTGGAGCTTGATCTTTAGCCGACTGAACAGAAGCACGCTCATCAACGCTGATTGTTTTCTTTTCATCATTCGATTTTGGTTTCAATTCCTCTTCTTCCTCATCATCACTAGATTCTTCTTCTGAATCACCTTCTTCTTCCTTTTTCGGAAGTTCTTTAGACGGAGGTACTGTCTTCACAACCTCGAGCTCTTCGTCCTCTTCGTCCTCCTCGTCACTGCTTTCGACTGTTTCGAAAACTGGAACTTTCTTAGTTGGAGTTTTTGCTTTTGGTGTTGGAGTTTTCGGAGCTGGTGTCTTTGAAGCTGGCGTTTTTGATGCTGGCGTTTTCGCAGCGCGAGCCGGAGTAAATTCAGAAGAAGCTAGAGTTTTTGCGCCACGAGCTGGTGTGACAGAAACAGCTGCTGGGGCTTTTCGAACACGAGCTGGAGTCTTTGGTGCAGGAGTCTTCGGCGCCGGGGTGGCAGCAGCTTGAGCTTTTTGAGCTCTTGTTTTTGGAGATTTTCCTGGAGTTTTCGGTGGAACGACCACTTCTTGTTCTTCGGCAGCCTTAGCTGGAGTGCCAGTAGCTTTGACGCTTTTTCTACCCATCTGAAAATTGTTAAGTCGATTAGAAATCACACATTGCAGTAAAAATAGTAATATACTATGAAAAGGAATATATAATCGGAATTCAAAACCGATAAAACCAAGAACATTGAAAAAAATGAAGAAGAAAATACATTTGGGTACAAATTTACTCTACGAAACGAATATTAGCAGTTAAAAAATCAAGAAGAGCTGATAAAGATTGAATCTACAAACATCCTCGCGTCAGATTACTTGAGTGCCGCCTGCAATCCAAATCCAGGGCCTGGTGGAGCCTCTTTAAGGGAAGTGAGCTCTCCGAATGGCTCAGCAGCAAGACGCCCGGATCGTGGACCAGCAGCTGGTTTACGTCCGGCCTTCAGGTCATCAAGAATCTCGTGTACATCCTGGAAAAACTTTGATATTATGAACTGAAATAAGAATAATACCTTCGGTGTCAAATCTTCAAAATAGTCATCATTAATCTGAATCATTGGTGCGTTGACGCAAGCTCCAAGGCACTCAACTTCAGCCAGAGTGAAGAGTCCATCTTTTGTCGTTTCTCCAGCATGGATACCCAATTTCTTCTCAATTGTTTCTGTAATGGTCTCGGCTCCACGAAGCATGCAGGGAGTTGTTGCGCAAACCTAAAACAAGTTTCTTTTTAAAGCTCAGAATACATTTTCGTACCTGAAGGAAATATTTTCCAACTGGTTGCCGATTGAACATAGTGTAGAAAGTGGCAACTTCGTATGCACGCATTCTTGGAACTTCCAAAATTTTCGCTACCTCGTGCATTGCTGAAATTGGAAGCCATCCGTGTTGTCTCTGGGCTAAATCGAGAAGTGGAATGAGAGCGCCAGCCTAGAAATGACTTTCATACTTATGTTTGGTGCTAGGGAAGTTACCTTGTGACCTTCTGGATAAATGTCCATGATAGCCTTGATTCTATCCATGTTTTCTTGTGTGAACTTGAACTTTACGTTCAAATTATTCTCCTTCGTATCTCTGTGTACCATCAGGCCGGTGGCTCCACCACGTTTGGTAATCATCCCTCCGAGACGAGATGCTTGGAGCATCACGTTCGATGTCAGCGACATCGATAGCCTGCAAATCGATAATATTTCGAAAAGTTGATTTTTGGCAGAAAATTGACATCGGTAATAAAAAGATTTGTGATTTCGATAGGTAAACAAACACGCATGGTTCAGAAATCTTATCACTTCAACTAGAAAAAATGAGGAAAAGCTAGGAAAAGCTGAAAATAGGCAGCGAAAATGGGCGGAAGGCGAACTTTGAAGCCGGTGTAGAATTACGATAAACAAGGCGTGTTGCGGAATGACGGAGCGTCGTTGTCATGTTTTCACTAGTTTGTGCGTATATTTGTACGTACGAGAATCAATATTCTAAAATAAATAATAAATGGGAAAATTTGATTCATTTTTTAAATATATTGTTCTCCAAGTTGTTTAGTCCTTCACCAGTAAAACACAAAAATTTTCATAACTCCAGATGACCTCACCGGAAGCTATTGTTGCACCCGACGCTATCGAAGCACCTGAAGCTCTCGAAGCACCTGAAGCTCATGAAGCACCCGAAGTTCTCGAAGCACCTGAAGCTATCGGATTACCCGAAGCTAACGAAGCACCTGAAGATTACGGAGAGGCAACCTACGTAATCGGACGTCATCGCAAGAATCCCGTTCTGATCTACACTAGCAGAACAGATCGTAATAAGGTCTATGAATTCATGATGGCCACGAAATATAAAGTAACTGTCTTATCACCCTATTCTCGTTTTTTATTAGTTTGTTTTCAGATTCCTGGTTTAGTGTCATGGAAATGTGTGTCTTGTTCAAAAGTGAAAAATGGATATCGGAATTTAGGTGCAGAGTTAAACCGAAAAGTCCCGCTGATTCTTGTGGACAAAGATATTATTAAAGAGGATCCAGAAAAACCGTTGAATGCCGAGCATTTTTGTAGTGGAAAAGATGCAGTGAATGCAGTTCTAGATAGAGCAAGGATAGAGTTCGTTCATGTTAGTTGCATTTAAATAGGTACGCTGAGTTAGGTTTTCATATTTTCAGCGACACGGAAACAAAGAACCATACAGTGAACACATTCACGAAACAATTCAAGAATTCGCCAGAGAAGCTGCTTCTACTGCTCCGATTCCGCTGAATTTGAAAGAGAAGCGGCTTGTACAACGAACGCTTTATGCAAAATGTCTTCCATTGTTGCACGGTGTCAATAAGCGAAGAAAGCTGAAAAGGCAAAGGCACGAGTGTGTAATGGAATCATACCAACAAGACGATGAATCAATTATGGAATTGGGTGGAGGATCAATGAATACTCGTCTCCAAGATCAACCCAGTTGTTCCGGCATGCCGATCAGAACTACAAGAAATGAATATGTGCCAGAGGGGACACCAAGAAAAAACATACTCCGAAAACCTGTAAAAACTCGTGCTGCACCACTCACATCTCCACAAACTGTACTGGTTAGACCACTACCGCCTTACTATGGTGAGTTTTGAAACACAACTACAGTATCAACAAGCATTGCCAAGTTGTTGAAAGGGTATTCATGGGGTAACCTCATTGAAATCGGCATTCCTTAGCTTCCAAATAACTGTTTGTCCGTGAGTAAAATGCTTGCCTTTTGCAAATTTTTCTAATATGACGAACAATGAAATTTTAAGTTTTAGAAGAAAAATAGTTTGAAATCTTTCATCTTTTAAAAACCTCTTTCCTTATTTGTATATTCACTAACAAATTCAGGTTCACGTGCGCATGCTAGCGGTTCAAGTCAAGCACAGCAACAGCAACATTATCAACACCATCCACTAAATCAGCAAATGGAGTACTTTGAAAGTACAGAAGACACTAATGAAGATTTACTGATTTCTGGAGATCAGCAACATGTTGCATATAGTGTTGAGTTGTAATTCTAGAACCCTACCTTGCATATTTTCTCTTCCCAGTTGTTTTTCATTCGTGTACTTCTGTATCCAAACCTTTTGTACTTTATTGTTTCTTTTGTTTTATCGGGTTTATTGTTTTTGTAAAACATAATCAGTCTTTTCAGCACCTACCGTAGTTCATTCTCTTACCACGTGACCTAGTCTTCGTATAGTTTCTCTACACCCTCTAAATTTCACCCATTCCTCTTTCACCATTCATCAGCTGGCCTGTCTTCTTTGCTTTTCTTTTCTTCCTCCTGGTTTTGTTTATCCGATTTTCCTTATTTCTTACGTTTAACTTCCATTCGGTTTTCTTGGTATGCATTAAAAACAATCAAAACTATAAACAATGTATTTACTTTATTGTCTTTGCTTTAAAACAAACTTGAGAAAATTGAAAATCGGTTATCTGCTCCTGACATATTTCATATTATTTTCAGTTCCCCGAAAACAGCGAAAGAAAAAAAAACTTCAGGGGTTTCGTTGAATACTTCCAAACTCGCGAATGTGTGAAGAGTACGATATGAGTGCGATGAAGCAAAACGACAGAATTGGAAGGAGGAGCGATAGAAAACGAGATGCTCATCAGGCCAATCTTCCGGGTGTGTAACTGAAAACTAAATGGGCTCAATTGAGCTCAACAAAAAAAAGCGTATTGAATTTTGAAATCCTATTTCGATCTCACTTCAACACTAGTGTTTCAACACTTTATATATCAATATACACTGTCAGACAACAACTTTCGAAATAGTTTTTGTAATAAGAAACCTTTATGCGCTTTTCGATAGAGAACATACGAACTTTACAAATATACACATGTACCAACAACTAGTATATCTGAAATGCAACCATTAATTCACCTGAAAACAAACATCACTTTCAGAACGCTCCCCATCGATGCGCGCTGATCCACGTCAACAACGCTGTCATCCATACCTTCCTCCTCGTACCAATTCTCATCGACAACAACGTCCAATGATCCGTCCATCTTCCGTTGTCTCAATGTCCGGTCGTTCTATTGCTCCTTCAGATAGTAGTGAGAACGATTATACTCTTGACGTGGACGAAGAAATGGAAGGGATGTCTCTAGACTCTCCGATTCAAACTGAAGAGCTTCCAACTCGTCCGTTCCCCGATAAACCATACTACTGGATGAATGATATGAAGACACTCGAATATATTCAAACAAAGTTCGCCAATGATTCATTTTATGTGATGCATAATGGAAAAATCGTTGAAAGCTTCCAAGATTTTATCAATCAACACAGTGGAAATTGTCTAGTAAAATACTCATTTCACTTGAGAATCCGAGGTGGAAAAGGAGGTTTCGGGTCGTTACTTCGATCATTCAGAGTTAACAAAAGTACGAATAAGTTAATGATGAGAGATTTGAATGGAAGAAGAATGGCGTCGGTGGATGAGGAGGCGAAATTAAAGAGATATTTGGAGAAACAAGCAAGGAAAGAGCAAGAGCTAAAGGTAGTAATATTAAAGTATAATTAAATTTTCATTTGCCTTTGATTTTAGGAGAAGCGACAAGCCAAACTAGCCAAACTCACCGCCGGTCCTGCCAAACATCAGTTTGAGGATCAAGATTATCTTTCCCGTCGAGAAGAAATCATTGAAAAAACCGAAGATGCATGTGAAGCAGGTTTCGCACTAATGAAAGAAATGCGAAGAAAGTCAAGAATTTCGAGAGAACAAGTTAAAGATGTTAATGAGGATGAAGATGAAGAGCATGATGCAGAAGATGTGGCCGATCTTTTTAATGATAGAGGTGGAAGGAAAAGAAAGATTGCGGCACCAACAGTCGGAGAGGAAGGCGATAAAAAGAGAATTGAAGATGAGAGTGATGATAGTGAATATGATTCAGAGAATGAGCCGGATGCAGAAGAGTTAGAAGCTATTCGAAAATATTTTGAGGACAAAAAGGAAGAAGAAGAAAAGAGTGGAGAGAGTACAAGTTTAGAGGTTCCAGCGGAAAAAGCTGAAGAGGAGGATTCGGAGCCAGCGAAACGTCCGAGACTTGATGTATGTGCTAGCCCTAATGATAAAAGCATTTGATGTGCAGTATTAATTTTTACAGAGCGCTTCCAACGTTGACGACCTTCCAAAAATAGACGACAAGACTCCATGTGAATACGGTCCTATCGATTTGGCTGACTTTACCAGCTCCGAAGATCTTGAGCTACTCGGGCTGGAGCATCTGAAAAGTGCTCTCACCGACAGAGGCTTGAAGTGTGGCGGGTCGCTGTCAGAACGAGCGTCTCGTTTGTGGTCTATCAAAGGAAAAGAGCTCAAAGACTGGCCAAAGAGCATTCTGACTCCGGAACTCAAAAAGAAAGTGGCAGAGGAAGAAGAAGCAGCTAGGAAAGCTGCAAAGAAGGCCAAGAAATCGAAAAAGTGAAATATAAATTTTCACCTTTTTTTTTGAATTAGTTTATTCCAATCAAACATTGCAAAAGTTACCCTGTTTTTTATGTTTTATGTTTTTCTTTTAATGTCACACTTTCCTACCAGTTGATCTGTGAAGTTTTTATTCAATTAAAGATATCAATGTCAAATCAGTGAAAGAATCTAGGGAACTTTTCCACATTCAACTTGTGCACCGTCACCAAATCTTCAATTAGGCCAGCTATTTTATCTTGTGATTCATCAGGGATCTGAAAATTAACAATAGGTCAAGAGGCTTGGGAAGAAATTCAAAACTTACATTATCACCGAGTTTCATAGAAAACGATATAATGAATGGAAGCATCAGGATAACTGCAGCTGGGAAACATAAATTGAAAGAATCCTCGAGTTGTTCTCGGGTGTAAGGGATTGAGTTCTGGTGTTTGAGAGAATTGCAAAATGATGAATAATATCGGTCCAAAAGAGCGGATTGGGAGGAACGACGATCCTGAAAAAAGATGTCAACAACGTTGTTTATAGCTCGTTGAAGATTGCATTTGGTGTGTTGGTCGTTGTCTTTTTTTTAATTTTATGTTCAAAAAAATCTCAAAACTAAGGCAGTTCCTCAGTCTTGTCTTGATGTTTTCATCAGTGAGAAATCTCGAATTTTACTCTTTTGAACTTTTGCTCAACTTATCTATCAAACATCGTTCTACCTCCTCTCCCCTCAATAACCTATTTCCGTACTATTCACCACCTCTTCCTATGTCAAAACAACCTCTCTTCTCTTCTTTTCCGTTCACTCTCTCAAAACTAGACTCTTCTTCCGAGTCATCCTCGTCATCATTTCTGATCAGTTGAACTGTCCACATGAACAAATTGATAACAACAAATACTACAAACTGACCGTTTTGGAGAGGCATGTGACCATTAGACACGCAACATCCAGACCCGGACTGCTCAGTGAAGCGGTTTGGAAGTCGATGAGAGCCTTGAACTCTAACTTGTTTTCAGAGTTTCGGGAGAAGAGCAGGTTGTATGGCCAGATGTCAGAGTGCATTAGCACTGGCTTGTGACCTGCAATTTTTTTAGAAATGCTGTTTTTATTTATCACTAGTCTAGCTACCGTAACCTTCCAGCTTGTCAATCTTACCTAAAAACTCTGAAACTCTAGAATAATTCTTCTGAATGACGGGGCTTCCACAATACAAATCAAATATATCCATAGCCTCTTCCACTTTGTCTTCGAATGCCACTCCAAGTAAGCTAACCAAATTCTTCCTCATGTCATCGGGACTCTGAAATAGTTGTTGCAAGGATATCTTGTTGAAAAACCCATTTCAAATTAATTGTTCGAAATGGCGTCATGGTGTCTGTTATGTTTTCTTTTATTTTTGAAAACTTATTTTTATATCTGTGTTACATCTGATAGAACCTACTCCTGAACTGACCTGGTCATCGAAAAAGTATTTGACAGCTTCCTCAATATATATCTGTCCACCGGTTGATTTCTGCTTCTCCTCTTCACTCATGCTTTCTCCCATTGCAGAAAATGCAGCTGTTCCATCTACAACTCCCCAAATATCATCCAACGGAATGGTTTCATGCATTCCAATGTGATGAAGATTTGGGATGAACTCCGAAATGATGTATGCTTTGAGAGGTGACAACTTTGTGAATTCTTCTAAAGCTAACACATTGACTGTGGGACAATTCGGTTGTTCTCTCTCTATGATACGGTAGATATCCACTTCTCGATTGTGAAACTTTTTGACTAATTCGGTCATCGACATTATTTTCTCCTCGTCCCATTCATCTTTACCAACTAGGGTTGAAAAATTGTACAATGCGAGCTCAGATGACATTTTTACAGCAACTCTATCAGGAAGATTTCGGGCAGTTTCGTCTGAAGGTATCTCCCAATCAGCTTGGATCATTGCAACTTTCGACATGAACCCCTGAAATGTATTGCTAAATTACTAGGACATTTTTTCTAAACTTCTGATCTCTTCTCTCCGTGTGTACAAACTCCAGACGGTTCCTACCGTAATCTAATTTGTTTCGGAGATCTACATAATTCGGAATCCGGGCCGCGAAAACATTCTAGATCCAAATCTAAATCAGTTATGATCTTGCCGAGAAGACCAAAGGGAGGACTACGAAGTATGGTTCAGGTTTAGTCAGGAAGAAAGTTTGGGAGTTATAGATATCAGATAATTATCAGATAATTAAAAATGATGCTCTTGCTTATAGGATCTTTTTGAAAATCAATCATATCAGTTTATTAGCAACTAAAGTGGCAAGGAAAAGAACTCCAGAGTAATTTTTAGAAGTTATTTGTAAGTTAATATATGCTCTGGGAAGAGAATGATTATATTTCATGAGGTGATAGCTCAATAATAAAATTGAAGAATGATAACACCCTCTTGCAATGACCACTCACCTTCATATCCCCAATATCTTTAATCTCTCTATTTGCTCCAAACTTTGCTTTTGTTCCGAGAACTCTCTGCAAATCCATTTCCACATCATTCCACGTCACATGAGTCTGTAGAAGACCATCAGCAGGTACATGCAAAGACATTTCTCCTTCCTTCTCTAAAGACGAATAATTATAATTATTATAGTTTGCAGCATACAAATGGCATCAATGATCAACGTTAGATTATGAAGAAGAAGAAGAAGATGGTGGACACAAACGATTAGGAAAACAAAAGAGAATCTCGGAACGGAGCGATGGGGTATACGGAAGAAGTAGGGGAATATGGACTTGGGGCTGATGTTGATATTATTTTGATAACGGTCAGAAGGTATGGTGGATGGAAAATGGCTCATTCCGTGTTGATTGTTTTTGAACTCTGAAACTCCCTTTATAAATGATTTTTTGAACTTGGTATCGATCGGGTTTTGCGAGGTATGAAAGACGGAAAAAAACATTTGGCAATGGCTGGAATTTTGCGTCGTTTATAGATGGTGTTGATCATGATCTATGCTGTTGATGGTGGAAAAGCTACAGTATCTTTAGGCTCCGCCCATTTCGTTGTTCTTTCAGAAGGGCAAGTCGTGAAGAGGAGTGATGCAAAGTTTTGTGGAGATATTGTTGTGAATCAAAATTAGGAGAAAAGTAAGTACAGTAATAAGTCATTATGATATACGAGCATTTGTTCGGATAGTGGAGAAGAAAGCTGGGAAAGTCCTCTCGCGATCATAATTGGTGATCACAAAGAACAAAGTGGACAAAGAAATTCTTTACAGTCGAGAGGTTCCCGTCTTTTCCGAGCTCCTTAAAACCGGAATTGAAGCTCCATCGATAGGAGGGACATGCTTTTTAAATGATACTGCAATACATTTTTTTAAAGCATAAACACAAAACTACAGTAGACTGTTTTATTTCAGTTTAATAAGACTCAACGAAGAACTTCATAACATATTTACTAATTTTGTGATATGTGATTATAAGTTGTTGACTGTGAAAACCAATGGGGAAATTTGATCCTATCTATGCAAGTGCTGAAATGTTAGTAACGGAGAGTATCAACCGAATTCATAGAAAATCTACCGCATGCACATTGAAAAAATAGAACTGCTCCAAAAATAAAAATCAAAGAGAACTGTTTGGAAGAAGACTACAC
>GL379809.1:501489-611872 GCA_000143925.2 Caenorhabditis brenneri
GGTTTATTATAGAAGAAAAAACTTTTATTAGTTTCAGAACAACAAATCAGAACGCTTTGTTTTCAGGGATTAATAAAATAGTTTGAATAACGATAAAGTCCCCAAACTGGTTTGTTCGGGTTATAACCATAGTTTGGATAATATGGGATACCATCATCATACACAGTCGGAAGGTTTTGCTGACGGAAAAGTCTATCGTAAAATCCAGTTCGAGCAAATGATGATGGTTCACCACGGAAGAATGCTTCACGATCTTCTCTTTCTTCCACTGAAAATTTTTAAATGTACATAGGCAAGTCAAGAGACAATAGTGTGTTTAAATTGCATTAAATTTTCAATTATATTAAAAATATTGAACAGTTGCTTCTGCTGTGCAACAATTTACCAACAATTGAAAAAAAAACATACAAATCTCTGCAGCTGTCTTATCGTGCTCACAAGGCCACACTTTTCTGAAATTGACTCTCTCCGGAAGACACATTCTTCCAGGTGGCATTTCAACGGATAATCCAACAATAATAGAAAAAAAGAGAATGGAAAGAGGCAAAGAAATCATTGATTGTGATACAATAAAATAATGATCGTGACGATGTGAGGGAAAGGAGAGGATGGTGTAAATGATATAAAATAGTGAAACTTCATGAGAAACAAGAATTTTTTGAGAAGGATTACGTACACATTGATCCGAGAATTTCTCGATGCAGGAAGAAAATTGAAAGGAAAAAATAATTGAAGAACGTTTTAAAAGTTATGCGAATGTTCTGAAAAAAAATATGAAGTGTTTGTATACATCCAATTACTTTGACCAATTCGATTTGAGTTTTTTCATTATTCCCAAAACGAAGCTCATTGTTGTTAACAGTATGTCTAGTCTGTGAACATCTTGTTGAATATATTCTTTTGAACAGTCAAATAATCAAGAACATGACTCAAATAACTTCGGATGAATTTCCAGACTATGAGTAAATGAACTTGTGGAATGGGAAAATGGACGTCATGAACAGTTGAATGGGAGTGAAATTGAGAGTACTAGTGAAGTGACAAAAAGATAAAATGCTCAAAACTTGAATTGAAATATCGTTTGAGCTTGAAGTTTATACAAGCATTCAATAGGTTTCCATTAGGCCTGTCTAGGATAGCATTCATATAAAAATATATCAGATTGATAAAATTTTGAGATTGCGACCTCGGAATCTTATGAATAGTGAACATTCATTCCAACCTTTTCATTTTTTTCAAACCGCTGATACTTCTAAACCACCTCATATTCACCCTTTGCTTTTAACGTTTACATGTTTATCATAACTCCTTCTATATGGTATGCAAACACATATTTGTGCTATTTTTCCCACACTTCAACATCAGTCCATCAAAATAGCATATCCCATATCAGTCACGTATTTTATTCCAGAAGACGTTGAAAACCTTCTCAAAACTCCTCCAAAATCCTCAATTTACCTTGCAAAATCACGTTTCCTTCACAAAAATATGTCATTTACTTCCAATCAACCTCTTTTTCCATGTCATCTTTTGATATCCAACTTGAATAAAGGACTGCCGTGTTTTCGGGGTTATCTAGCCCAATTCATCATTTATTTTTCTTATTCTCTCAGAATTTTAGGATCTTTGGAAGAAAAAAATAGGCTATTATAATTGTTGTGTGATTAGGGATTTCATTGTCTTTGAGAGAACTATGCTCATTTTAGCACATCCTTTTCGATTCATTAAAAGCCGCTAACAATAAGAAGTGGGCGGTCTCTTTTTTGTTTTTCGCTTGGGTAGAATCTTATATAAACGAACCGCGTTCATCAAAATATATCTTCCTTTCAGAAAAATGATAGATCTCATTTCTTTATTCTTTCTGAGCTTCCATACATTTGCCGCTGTGATTGGAATCACATTGAATGGGATTGTGTTGTTTTTGGCACTTTTTCGGACACCTAAGGTACGAAAGAAAGTACTTGGACTTTAAATCTTGGTTTTTTCTAGACTATCGCTGCTTACACCACAATCCTCATCAACTTTGCAATCACCGACTTCTTAGCCTGCTTCACTGACTTTTTCATTCAAATGCGTCATATCCCTGCCGGATTCACAATGGCTTATATGTCCCGGGGACTTTGTACACTTGTCGGTCCACACTTTTGCTACTTGATGTAAGTTCTGAAAATACAAACTTCTATTTTCAGCAGTTCATTTTTTTCAGATACAGCATCAACTTGGGATTTGTCGCTCACGGATTATGGTCGTTGCTTCTTGGGTTTTCCTATCGATACTACATTTTGTTCCATCCGGCTCCCACTAGAAAAATGTTGATCATTGCGATTATGTTGATTTCTATTCCTTCAATCATTCAAGTTGTAGGTTTTTGAAGTTCTAGCGACATTCAGAAAATTGGATATTTAGATCACATTCCTCTGGGCAGATGATGATGCAGATGAGATGAAACGCATTCTTATGGATCGTTTCCCGGAATATGAGCTTCAAAATGCGACGATCTGTGGAACAATCAACATTATGGAGTTCTCTGCAATGTTTACAATTCTACATATGACATGCCCAATCACTCCAGTTTATATAACAATTTGGATATTGAGAAAGAAGATAATACAGAAGTTGGTGTCCAATTCAAAAGACATGTCAGCCAAAACGAAGGAAATGCATAAACAGCTTTTGAAGGTAAATAAGAAAAACGTTCAATTGGGAATGAAGATATTTTCTTGGGAAAACACCCTTCATATTCAAAAACATGAAGTTTCTGCAATGCACTGTTGAAGAGTGCCAATTTTCAGGCTCTCACCTGGCAAGCTCTCATCCCAGGCTTCTATGGAATGAGTATCGTTTCGTATGTCATTGGTCAATTCTTCTTCAACCATCCAGTGTTTGAATACACAACTCTCACTGGATTCCTCTTTATGCCAGTTCTTTCTCCACTCTCTTGCCTCATCTTCATTCAAATTTACAGAAAACGAGTGCTTTCTTGGTATGTTTTGAAGTTCTTGTTCAGAATTTCTCATGAATATTTTCAGGTGGTACACATTAATTGGAAAACCAATCCCTGAAGAATGGATATCTGTATTGAACACCACTAAAATGGGTGCCACGACCGCAGCTCCCTCAAGTGTAGCTCCACATTCCTCGGACATAAAATCGAAGCACTAAATTTTTAACCGCATTGATTTCTGATGTTAACCTCCCGATCTCATAAAAATCCTTATCAGACCACGTTTTATGCTCCTACTAATTTTCCAATGCTTATCAGCAATTTCCCTCCATAAAATGAAATATTTTGAGTTTTCTATCACTCTTTGCCATTCACTCCGTACTCAATGAAACCGAAACGTTCTATTTTCTATTTTTTCGCCTTCTGTTTTATTGGACTCTGTGAAGCTGGGCCTCGAATCAACTGCTATCCTGAGCCAAGTGCGAATCAAAACCTTTGTGAGTCACGTGGATGCATCTGGGGTCCTACTCAGGATACATCGGATGGAACACCTTGGTGCTACTTCAAGGATGGGGTTGGCTACAATCTAGCCTCTCAAAATGGATCCACCTACAATCTTCGGAAAAACAATGGCCCTAAGAATCCATGGGGCGAAGATTTCCAGAATATTCAGATCAGAACTTCTACTATCGGAAGTGTCCTGAATGTGAAAATTGGGCTTGACGGACGTTATGAACCGCCTGTAGACTTTCCGAGAGCCACACTTGCTTCTTCGGAAACACTCTCGTTTACAACTGCATCATCGGATGATTTGTTTTGGTTCTCTGTAATCCGGAATAGTACAAATAGAAAAATCTTTGATACTTCATTAGGAGGATTGATCTTTTCGGATCAGTTCTTGCAGTTGTCTACTTATTTGCCAAGTGAGAACATGTATGGATGGGGAGAAAATGCCCATCAGTCATTGAAGGTAACAATTCCTAGCAAGTCCATAATTAAAAGAATAAATAATTTTCAGCACAACTTCTCTCGTTACCTAACCTGGGGAATGCTTGCCCGTGACCAACCTCCAAACTCTCTTAATCTTGACACTATGAATCTTTATGGAGTTCACCCGTTTTATATGTGTCTTGAGCCTGATGGAAATGCCCATGGAGTATTCATTTTCAACTCGAACCCACAAGAAGTCACAACTGCCCCTGGACCATCGTTGATTTATCGTACTATTGGAGGAAATCTTGATATTTATTTCTTCCCTGGTCCAACTCCCGCTCTGGTGACTCAACAATACTTGGAGTTTATTGGGAAACCATTCCTACCGGCTTATTGGGCTCTTGGGTATCAGTTATCAAGATATGGATATAGTGGACTTGATGAGATGAAACAAAGAGTGGGAGCAGTAAGAGATGCTGGGATTCCATTGGATATAGCTGTGTCAGATATTGATTATATGAATCGGTATAAAGATTTCAGTACAAACGATGTAAGTACTTCCAATTCGAAAAAACAATTTTCAAGATTAAATTCAGAAATGGAGTGGTTTCGAAGATTATGTGAATCAAATGCACGGATGGAATATGAAACTCATTCCTATATTTGATCCTGCAGTGGAAGCTGACTATCTCCCATTCCAGCGTGCACAATCGTTTGGTGCCAAGTTCATCGAGTGGGAAACATACTCTCAAGTTCAGACAGACATTCAAAAGCTGTATCCAATGGCGAACAAAACTAAAATCATGCTTGGAGTTGTTTGGCCGGACAACCACGTGGCATTCCCAGATTTCTTAGATTCAACTGGAAGAACTCAAGCTTGGTGGAGAACTGAACTTGAACTGTATCACAGTAAACTAACGTTCGATGGAATTTGGATTGACATGAATGAACCAGCAAATTTCGGAACGAATGAACAGCATCCTTGGTATTTCGACAGCGCTGATCATCCAGATGATGCTCCACTATTCTGTCCAACTAATGGATCAAACAGATGGGACTTGCCTCCATATCAGACACATGCAGTGTACTATTATGGTGGAAATCAAAATGTAAAATTACTTATGAGTTTTTTGCTTCTGACAATTTTTCTTTAATTTCAGAACGCTTACCTCTCTTCTAAAACTCTATGTTTAGCGGGTGTCCAAAACAACGGGTCATATAGATTTTACGATACGAAAAATCTCTACGGGTTAACTGAAGCAATATCTACTCAACAAGCCTTGCTTGATGTGACTGGTAAACGTGGAGCAGTAGTTTCTAGGTCTACATTCCCGTCGGCTGGAAGATATGCGGGACATTGGCTGGGAGATAATACAGCAAGATGGGAGGATTTGAGAACTTCGGTGATTGGTGCTCAAGAATTCAACTTGTTTGGAATTCCGTAAGTTTTTATTTTTATACTTTAAAGACAGTCAAATATTGTATAAAGTCTAGATATGTCGGCTCGGACGTTTGTGGTTTTCTGGGAACTTCCAACGAAGAACTTTGCCTTCGTTGGCAACAAATGGGCGCTTTCCACAGTTTCTTCAGAAATCACAACACCCTCAGAGAACCAGCTCAAGATCCAGCAGTGTGGCCATCTGTCGCAGCTGCCACCAAAACTGCTAACCTGTTCCGATATCAATATCTCCCATATTTGTTTAGTTTGCATTTCCAAGCTTCTCAATCTGGACTCACTGTAGTTCGTCCTGTGCTTTTTGAATATCCCAGTGACTCTGCCACTTTTGATTTGGGTTATCAATTCATGTGGGGATCCAATATTATGGTGGCTCCCGTGGTTTATCAAGGAGCAGTAACTACAAATTTGTACCTGCCTAATGATGTTTGGTACTCACTTTTCAATTACATGTATGGAAGTAGAATCGATCCGGGATACATAACCGTGCCCTCCCCAACGACTTCGAGAATTCCTGTTTTTGTTAGAGGTGAATTCAAAACACTAAATATATGTAAATTCAAAATGTTCCAGGTGGAAGCGCCATTCCCCGTCAAACCCCCACCACCACTACCACTATGAGTCGTTTCAATCCATTCGAACTTCTGATTGCTCCATGCCAACTTGGTAAAGCTGTTGGAGTATTGTACTGGGATGACGGACAAAGAATTGTTGATTCATTCGATACACATGATTATCACCAGTTCGATTTCAATTTTGTCTCAACAAGCAGCGATGCACAATTGACGATTACAAGAACACGGAAGGTTTGTCAACGAAAAATATGGGGTCACATGCTTTTATCATTTTTACTATAATGTAGGAAATCGTTTAAAAGTTCAAATAGTTTTAAATTTGAAGATTTATTTCTTACCAACATGAACTTTCAGGGCTCGGTCACTCTTCCAACTTTGGACATTATTGAAATCTTCAACTATCCATCCCCTCCAAACTTCCGTTCTTTCCTTCTCAACGGAAAATCTGTGAATGTGAATGTCCAATCGTCAACATATTCTGGAATCACCAAGACTCTCTACATTTCTACCCAGTTCTTGATTGACCTCACATCAGCTGATGTTATCACATTGTCCTGGTCTAATGTGGCGAAATAAGATTTTCTCGCAAGGTATAAATTCAACTTCATTTTGAACAAATAACATTTTTTGGTTAGATGCTCGACAAAAGATAAAGATAGCTGTCTAGTTTCAATGAAAATGACGTGTTATCCATGTCGGGCCATCAAAACAGAAACTGAGAACAAAAAGATGGACGGACGCGTTCAAAGAAACAGCGATTTGCAACAGATTCGAGGTTTGAAGATCCACGAAATTGATAAGGTTTTGTGAATACATTTCAAACCGTTTTGAAAGAAAACTCTAGTTTCACACAGCTCAGGATCTATATTTCCACAAAAGAAATTCTTGCTTATAATCTAAATTTGCTTTCAACAGGTTGATATTCCAAGGTCGTGAACTCAACAGTATTCTCCCACTTCTCACTGATTTCTGCTTCTTTTCAATAAGTATAACTTTTCTTTCTGGCTTTCAAATACTGGATCCATGTAAGACATTTATTGTAAAATAATTAAAGCAACAATTCTAATTGAAAAAACATAATATACAAAAATTCTCCTGAACAACTATTGATAACACCCGTAATCTTTTGACCAGACTGGATTATCCGAGAAGTGATATGTGAACGGCTTCATCGTTGGTCCTGAGAAGTATTCTGCATCAGTGTGAATGCATTTGTAGTCACTCCTTTGTGGCAGTTTACATCTTTCTGCATTCGGACATTTGGTCAGTGCACGACCATAAAATTCATCCAAATAACATTTGAACACGATTGGGAAATAATAGTCAACACTTGGAAGCCGTGTTCCAATTTCAGCAATACTTGAAATATTCCGGACTCTCCAAATGTCTACTTCGATTGCTTGAATATCTTCTTCCTTTATCGTCTCATTGAATGCTTTGAAATCGAACTTCCATAGTGCTTTGATCTCATTATTTCCATGTTTTTGAATTGGGCGTTGCACGTGAATCAGACGTGGATGTGCGACATTGTGTCTGGTTGAGGCTGCTTCTCGATGACTGACATGAATCCACGTGGAATTGTGAAGAGCTGGTTTGACAACAGATTTACCGGCTTTGACAAGCGAAGACCGGAGACTGGCGACTAGCTCGTGAAAGTTGAATTCAGATAGGCGTTCGGCTGGAAAAAAAATAGAACAGTTTTTTCTGAAGATCAGTACTAAGGTTCCGAACGAACAATTGAGTTTTAGACCAGGCCGGACCGGATCAGGCAGGACCTGTCCAGATCGGATCAGCACATGAATCATACCTTTCACAAATTCATGTTCTCTTCTCCCGTAAATCAGTGAGGTTGTATTTTCCTGCACTTGCCATTCCGCTGTAAACTCTTGTAGATAGGTGGGATAGTTTAACGGAACTAAAATATCATCCATATCAAAGAAAGCAATGAACTCGGCAGCTTCCTATAAAAAATCAGAACGCTGAGAAGTTTTGAAATAGTTTAAAACCTTATATTGAAGTAAACAATCCGACAATGCTCCAGCTTGATTTCTCAACTCCGTATTAAGATTTAACTCGAAATAAGGAGTCTCCGAGTTAGTTATTTTCATTTTAACCCATTTTTCCATTGTGAGATAGCCCATTGTTTCGTATTCTTTCATCAAATCAAAGAATGCATTGACGATTGAGATAATATAGATGTGCATGTGAGCACCAAACCTAAAATATCATGTTTTGTTTTGTTATAGGCAAAGGCTAACCGATGCGCCACGTGTACATGCATCAAAAAGATCTGCCACTGCTCGGCAACGAATTGAGGTGAGATACAGATGATGACAGGTTTCGGAGCAGTGTAACGAGCTAGTTTGAAAGGAATCTGGAAAATTGGATGCTAGAAAACATCTGAACCGGTGCCTCTCACCTCAACTTTCACTCCTTCAGACTCCATCTCCAACTTGCTCATTCGATCCACACTATTTGCTCTAGCTACAACTGGAGCGTACCGGCACATTTTGATAGCTTCCCTAGAAGATGTATTGATTTACGAACTATAAGAAAATAAATTACGATTGTGATTCAGCTACTGATAGCTCTGAATGTGTTTCGTTGGATCCGACAATGTTATAATTTGAGTGGTCAACTTTGAAATTCTTAGAATCTACTACCATGTTGATTGCAACAGCGTTTTTACCAAGTCTGAATCCAATACTTTTGAGAAAACGTCAAGCAAAAATAACTCACGATTTAGAAGTAGGATAGTAATATGCGGAGACAATGAATACATGGGATACCGGTAGTATTTTTGTCAATCGATCCGACTCATTGGTTAGGAGTAGGTCAGCTTTGGTTCCATTGAAAACCACATCAGAATATACAAAGCCTGGACTGATACTACTTGACTCTGTTTCAACAAAATGTGAACTAGATTCAGTAGAGGTTTCGAACAGTTCTGATTTTTTTGAACAATAAAGTAGAAAAATTATTACAATAACAGTAGATAATATAAATAATTTTTGCTTTCCGAGGCATAAATAAGGATGGTTGGCATATGAATCTTTAATGTGAGGCAGTGGAGAATATTTTACATTGATTTGTTTCATTGTTTGAAAATGAAGCAAATTGCCGATATAATTTTGATCGAGTTTCTTATATAGCACCAAGATTAGAGGAGGTGGATCATTTTGTTTTATTGAGAGAGAAAGAGAACTCAACTCCAAAAACAGGATGGGGGCAAATTCTGGATGTATCCGATCGGTGGGGAGAGATTACGGAAAGAAGAAGAAGGAATACGGTGCTTTCGAGTCATCCGAAAGAAAGCTCCGCCCACTTTTCAATGAAGAAGAAGAGTCTCGGTTGGATAGAAATTTTCTTTTTTCTTCTGTTTCTTTTCAATTTGACAACAAAAGGGATAAAAACTCTGTCATTATACTTTATCTTCATAATTTTTTAACATAAACATGGATAGGATGCCAATAAAAAGCAAGATATTTTCATAACAAAAAAACTATTTTCAAGTTCTGCTGAAAATGGAAACTGGTAAGACCATTGGAAAAATGACAGAATTTTGCTTTCACAGCGAGCTATTTCACTTCACAAGCTTGAACAACAATTGATTGGATTTACCATGAGCATGATAGCTTTGACAGTAAGATTTGCAGACCCAGATCTAATGAAGAACGTGTACAAAAAGTTATATTTGAATAGGGTCCAAATATTCATAGTTTTTTTGAAATCGAATTGAGGGCTACCCAGTTTTCCTAATTTCCAAACAATATAAGCCTAATTTCCAAACAATATTTCTGTAATTGTTCGGGGATCAAATAAAACATATTCAGAAATTTTTATTTCGCTAGAAAAACTGTAAATAAAGCGATGTCAATCCTCCATAAATACTGGAGTAATGTCCAAAAACTGGAATCTGATTCAATATTTCCCCGAGTTTCAAAAAGAACTGCTCCCGGTTTTTCGACAGAGTCATAACACGTGGCACCGCTCCCTCATTCATTTGCATCACCCCCTTCGAAACTTTGTCTGGTTTACATCGATCATTCTTATCCAGGAACCAAAAATGATACTTTTCCAAAACTTTTTCTTTATTCCCTTCGGTTTCTCCATCCATTTGAATCATAACAGGCGGGTTTTTTTGATCCCCGTAAATCCACTCCCAACCAGCGACCAGACTGAAAAAGCGTAATAAAAGACCGGGGGAACGAAGAGGTTAAAAATTCAAATTACCTATACGGAATGTATTCGCAGTTGAAATCTCCACGAAGGCAAAACATTTTAACTAAATCTGGATCGGTAATATAAACACTTTTCTGCCAGGAAAGCCAAGACTCCACCAATAATTGACTAGAAGATTTCACCGGAACGTAAAAGTTCGCTCCATTCATTGTTCGTTTTCTGACTTGAGCGGTTCCTTCATAACCTTGTTGGTCCAGCAAAATGTCACTAGTCTGGTATTTACTAGTGTCTATTAGATTAAAAAAGTTATCCCTCCAAATCGTGTCAGCCTGAAGCATCCAAAATGGTTTTCCGAGTTTTTGAAGAGCATGAATCATGTTGGTTCTCATTAGAAAGAAACTCATATATGTGGTGTCGTAAGGTCGGAATGTTTTCTGAAATTAGTTCAAGTGATCAAATTTTCGAAAAAAAAAATCTAACCTGAAGAACGGGAGCCAACCAAATCACAATATTCAACTTGGGATACACTTTCCGTAAACTTTCTTCGGAAAACTTGTCCATTACCAGAAACAACACTCTCTGATGAACACCGATAAAACTTTTCGTATTACACAACCAATTCAACGTCATTCTGACAGCGTGTCTATTCAAAAGCATGACTCCATAACCATCTGGAAGCTTGTTAACTGCTGATCGCAGCTCGGCATACTCCACAATATGGCTCCAATGAAATTCTGCTTCATTTTTACGGAGCACTTTGAGATTATTATAGTTTTGATAGATATTATTGACAATCAGGGATAGGGGGATAGCTGAAAACAGGACAAATACAATAAGGAATCGACGCATTTCGAGGAAATGAAGAACGTTTTTGATGAGATCTGAGGTTTGGATGGTTGTCCTACTTTGAGGTAAACAGGCTTATCTACTGAAATCTGTATAGTTGAAATTGGCCCAAACTGTCAATAAATGATGCCCGTGGTTTCAAAATTTAAAGAATAGTGCTGAAAAATTCTTATTTGTTGTTCCCCCAATAAAATCATAAATGAAACCCAATAGAAATTTCTGCTACCCCTGTGAAGCTGGACAATCTTCAAAAAATAATGGTCCCAAAAATCCCAAGATTTACAAAATATTCAGATCAGAACTTCTGAATGTAAAATTGTGAACCCACCTAACCCTATAGAACACCGATTTGGCACAGAAATTGAACAGCTCTGAATAGGCTGGTGACATAAAATATAATCAGAAGTTGTTTGTTAGCTGTAGAAGCTTATTTCGATAGAAGGTAAAGTAAAAATGTTGTACTTTTCCTAATTGAAGTGAACCTCGGCTCATTTTACAATGAAGGTTCAGGTGAACAATTAGAAAAAGTGCTTTGGAGATTCGCGATATACTTTTTTCAAAATCCCGGTTCGTACGAAATTCAGGATGCTTTGTTGACAAAAGTGTTGTTGAGATCAACTTCTTCAGAATATGAAAAGGATTTTTGAAATCCGCATAAGATGTTCTCACACTGAAATGGGTAAAACATTTCGGGAATCAAATAAAACAAAATTGAAAAACATTATTAGACTTTTTATTCATTTAGAAAAACCGTAAATACAGCGTAGTCAATCCTCCGTAAATACTGGAGTACGTCGATGTCTCTTTTAACAATTAATGGTCTCGATGGGTAAGTTGATTAGCGATAATATTGTTTAATTTAGTTTTCAGGTTCGTTATGTTTATTTTCCATCCGAATATCCAGCCAAGAAGCAAGAGGAACGCTTAAAATCTGTCGAAAAAAGATTAAAATCTGTCGAAAAGTTCAAATCATGTCACGTTTCCCTTCATGAATTCCTGATCTAGTTCAAAAGCACACCTATTCTATTAAAATTAGATCATGGACGGAGATTAGAGTGTCTGTGGGTGCAAGACCAAACTGAAGACATTTTGCAGGAAAAGTTCTTGATTTTATCCCGTTTTTACAAAGATCAATCCAAATATGTACAGAGGTGTGTACCATGGAAAATGAAGAAATGCATAAGTTCGCGATTTGGAAAATAGTGAGAAGAAGGTAGGGGTTTAGGCAGTACCTAGTTTAGGCAGTACCTTGTGTTCAGAGCAGCATATCTCGGTTGCCTTCAAAGCTATCAAAAATATTCAATTGAAGAATAGTTCAAAAAGCATTATGAGCATTTTACCAGTTGAAAAGTAGAATACTCAAAAGGTAATGAGCGATTTTTAATATCTAAGTGCTACAAACACTTCTCTTTTTCTAATCTAATCCTTTTCCCATCGGTTTCCAGGTTCATTCCCCAGCTCACATATTCTGAAAATCTGTGCTCTGTTTGGTCGCTGCCTGATTCCGAAATCCATATCACCATATGCTATCTTTTAACCTATTTCTTGTTTTTTTCTGTTGTGTTTAAACGTTACTTCCGTAGATTGAACGTTGCTCAGATCTTATGACTAGACCTTGTTGGTAAGGTTTGAAAGTTATGGGTTTCATGGAAACAAGAGAATTTGGATAGTTTGGTTATGAGAAAAGTGTTCGGGAATAAGTGAGGAAATAGTGGAGCAAAGTTTGCAAAAAGTATGCAGCAAGTGTACAAAAAAACTATAAGTTCGGGGACTGCGTTTATCTCATCCGTCCAAAATACACACATCTATCTGCCTCTCTGAGGTTGTCTTTTGTTCTTATTGGACATCGGACTGAGTACAATCCATTTATTAGAGGACAATTTGAATCCGTATTTAGTTTGTTCCCATTGCTTTCAAATCGAAAGTCTCGATTCGGATCTGAACGTGATTGGAAGGAAATACGAAAACTTGGATTTTGAAATTCTTAGTTTTTCATGTGGAAAAGATGGGGACATCTCTACAGTTTTCAAAAACCATTTCAGGTTGCATTACGGTATCATCTTAATGATGAGATAGACTGTGATCTCCGTATTAAATTGAAAAAGTTATCCCTCCAAATCGTGTCAGCCTGAAGCATCCACAATTGGTTTTCCGAGTTTTCGAAGAGCATGGATCATGCTGGTTCTCATTAGGAAGACACTCATATATGTGGTGTCGTAAGGTCGGAATGAATGTTTTTTGGAATGTTTTATTTTTTTCCGAAAACTTGTCCATTACCAGAAACAATACTCTCTGATGAACACCGATAAAACGTTTTGTATTACACAACCAAGTCAACGTCATTTTGACAGCGTGTCTATTCAAAAGCATGACTCCATACCCATCCGGAAGTTTGTTAACTGCAGATCGCAGCTCGGCATACTGCACAATATGACTCCAATCAAATTCTGCTTCATTTTTACGGAGCACCTTGAGATTATTATAGTTTTGATATATATTATTGACAATGAGAGATAGGGGAATAGCTGAAAACAGAACAAATGCAATGGAATCGACGCATTTCGAGGAAATGAAGAACGTTTTTGATGAGATCTGAGGTTTTAGATGGTTGTCCTACGTCGAGGTAAACAGGCTTATCTACTAAAATCTTTATAGTTGAAATTGGCCCAAACTGTTAATAAATGATGCCCATGGTTTCGAAAGTCAAAGAATAGTGCTTAAAAAAGTTCTTTTTTCTTGTTTCCACAATGAAAGCATAAATAAAACTCAATAGAAAGTTGCACTTCCCTTTCCAACTTTCCCTCCCAATTAACACCAAAGTTCGATCCACTTTCGTTTCTATCACCTTTTCTTGATCTCCTTTTTTCAATTTGTTATTTCAATCCGCCTACAGCCTCAACAGTTACTCAGATCGATCGAACAATGATCATTTGTCATTCGATAATCCGTCGTTTCTCTCTGTAATGGATAATCCGCGAGTATAAAATACCAGGTCATCCCTCGGGGTTTAACCATACAGAAAAATCTCATCATGAACTTTACCTGGACCTGTGTTTTTGTCGCCGTTTTGGCCGTTTCGGTTCTTGCTCTCAATGAGAACGGTAATAATTTTTTGTTACAATGTGTGAAATAAATTACAATCTGTTACAGAGAACAACTACCTTCAAGAGCTCATCGACGCCGGAATCTCACAAGAGACCGCTCAAACGTTGGCTAACATTCCAGCTCAACACAACCAAGATGGAAATGATCCAAACAGTTCTGGAAGAAACATCTTTGAGACAATCATTGCTGAGACCAACGCCGCTATTGCCAAGGCTCCAGCTGCTGATCAGGTAAAATTTCATTGATATACTGGAATTAAAAGACCTAAACTTTATATCCGAAACAATGCTGTATCCATATTTCTTCCAGGAAGCCTTCAAGAACTACGTCGAGGACAAGAAAAACCAATACGAGAAGCCAGAGGTCGCCGGAGAGAGCGATGATGAATAAACAGTTTTTGAATGTATCATGTCGTACAATCTATGATTGTGATTAAAGTTTTCAGTTGATTGGATAAATATTTTATGTTGCTCTTTTTTGTAATTTTTTATAGTTTCCAAAGCTTATTTCTGAAGAAAACACATTGATCAACTGGAAAACTGAAAATCAGAAAATCAGACAACAGTCTTGGTTTTCAAAGATCGAACACTAAGAATTTTTCAAAGCACCATCAGTCTTCACCTTTGATTTTCGAAAATCAGGAAGATCCACGAGCAAAGATAATCAAAAGAAGAATGCATCTGAAAATGAACTGGAAAATTTCCTGACCAACTGGATAACATGTTTTCTTGTTACGGATGATAAAACAAATTATTTGATTACCGTTCATCGTTCAGGAGTATCGTCTCAAAAAAACGAGTTTATCGAAATTTCAGACTGATTGTTCCAATAATTTCCGGACTCTAGTTTCTGTGACCTGAAAACAGAAACTCCAAAAATCAAACGATACGTGAGGAATTTTTGTCTGGAGCACAGGATGACGAAGTTACAAATCTGAAAATCAAAACATCTCCTCCTCACCGTTGCCCACTCCATTTGCCCACTCAATTTTGATTGCCAAATTCCATACGTCTTTGAGCTTTGCTTGCTCAAAGCTCAAGACTCCGCCCACAGATGTTTCTGAAACACTTTAAAACATGGCTGGATCCGTTAGATTTGATCATTTCTGGATCCGTTCCGAGAAAGTCCTATTCGAAGTTCCCCACATTTTCTCACCCAATTCAACAATTCTCTCTCCTCATCCGAAAGAGAAACTTTTCATCCGAGTGGGAGAACTGTCCTCTGGAGAGAGGCATGGATTTATCGGGAGGATTTTGCGGACGTCGTCGCCCATCTACATTCAACTTTTTAGCGTTAGCCATCCTTTTTCTCTATGTTTCTCTATCCTCATCATACGCTTCCTCGATTTCTAACTCTGGATACGATTCAGGTCAGACCTTCTCCGCGTTCTGCGTGTCCTCTCTTCACCTACTATTTCTCGTTTTGTCTTTTTGCCGCATCGCTTCGATCCTCAGTTGCCTTCTCAGCTGCTGCACGTAGCATCTCCTTTTCTTCGAAATCTTCCTTTTTTTGTTGCTATTATGTACTTTTTTGTTTTGATGACTCCGCCTACTGTTCTGATTGCTTTCTGAACCAGAAACGGAAGATTCTTGATTTTCTGATATTTTGCAAAACGGTTTCGTTGGATCTGATCTAGATGGCCTCGTCAATTTCTGCATTTCGTGCACTTATAGTTCTGATGACACAGATTTTCTGCAAAATGTGTTGCTATAAAAGGAAAGCTAGGTGAATCTTCGAAGATATCGATGTGTTCTTTGTTTCTGATTTGATCCAGTTCTTTTGTTTTTTTTTTTTGCAGAAGCAAACTAAAATAGGAAGAAAAGATACTTCGTTTTTCACTCTGATTTTTTTCTTTTTCAGTTCATTTTGAGAAGCTTGTCTTTCCTGTTGTCAGCTTGAAAACCTCCAAATTTAAAAGTTTATAACAGAAACTAACTAAATCAGCTACCTTAACCAGCGAACTCTAGGCTCCACAGTACACCTTCGTTCACATTTTTTTATAAGTCCACTTCCGACAAACTCAAAATTTATTTGCTATCCTCAAAACAGGATTCTAAAAATACCAAAGTCTCCAAATCTTGTGCTCTTCTCCTATGATTCATAAAAATCCTTCCAGCCTCTTTCTCATAACATATCTCCCTCCAATCATACAAAGTTCTTTCAAGAAATCTGCTGATTGATTCTCTCAACTTTATCATTCGTCTTTGATTTACTTTTCGAAACACCGCCTTCATTTTTCATTTCGAGAATCACATAGTTTTTGTAGCTTTATTTCTATCAAAACATATGGTTTCTATCTGTTTCTTGTGATACGGAGAAGTAGGAGGTGACAAATGAAAAGTTTCTTTTTTGATAAGGAATCATGTATCTTTAGAGATTTATTGACACGGTTCTAGAAGTATTGAATTCAAATTCTTTATACTTCAGAGTTTGTTACACTCTAGTCCCTTTACTTCCTCTTCTGTTCCAGATCACTTCTTATCCCCAACTTTACACACAAGCACACTTCACACCTGTCTTCTTCCTAATTAGCATCTATCTGTCTACGTACCCAAACCTGTCTGTGCTTGTTTTTTGACCAATTTTTCTCCCAATTCAGCCAGTGAGTGTTCGTTCTCTCAAGTACCCAATAGGATGTTCTAGTCGTAGTCCGGGTAAGGTGACGTGAGATTTCGGTGTAAAATGGGTGTAAAGTTTTAAGATTTCGATTTTATTGCAAACCAAAAGTTCACCTTTTTGAGATTTAAAACAATGAGACGGTTTTTCTGTAATACTAACAAGCCTACCTAATTGTAATTGTTACAATGACACAAGCTAACTATAAAGAGGTTGTTTTCGTTCAAAGAATATACACTTTCATGCCGATTTATTGAAGGCTTCTCTACTGGAGTCTCAATTTGTCCCTGAGTGACATCATTTCAACTTTCTCTTTCTCATTATCACATCTATCTTACAGTTTTTTGTCTCCTAACTTGTTGACTAAACTATCTGACCAGGTAGTTTGCCGATCGTGATATTATGATCATCTCCCGTGACTGATATTCTGTTTTTTGTCCTCAAAATTGATTGCAGAATGATTTATAACTTATTGTGATACCTGAAAACCTCAAATTCGTGAATTTTCCAAAACTTCCTCCCTTGACAATAATGTATCCAAACCGCTCTTTGATCCAGATGAGAATAGAAACTTGATCATCTCAGGTGGCAGGTGGAGAGGATCCTTGGACACGGATCAGAAGAATAAAGAACTGGTTGGGTTAGGCAATCACCTATTGTGGAAAAAAAGATGAGGGAATAAAAACGGCAGAATCAATCGGATTAGGGGTTTTAGTGGGTGTTCTAGACAATGACGCATTGTAGATTTAAAGGTATTGTACCAGCTGAGGAATTTGTAGGAATCAGATGAAAAAACACATTTCGAAGTTGCAGGACAATAGCTTTCATGCAATAGACTTATCTAACTCTAGTACCATAACCATGCAACATGTTGAATCCCGATTTAGCCATGTAACTCTACAGTTAACTTTCTCTGTAACCATACATTCGGTCTCACTTTTGCTAATTACTCAAATTTTATGAAATGATGTATAAAATTATCCTCCTTCTTTTATTTTTTATCAGGGGTAAATAATCAGACTACCTGAAACGAACAGAACTACCATGACTTTTTGAAAATCCTGACCAATTTGTAAAAGCCTAGCTTTCACAATCCTCTCACAGGGAAAGTCAGTGTGACTCATTAGAGAAAGTATTTGTTGACATCATAACATACTGGTATGGCAATCCGAAGTGAGATCTTTCGCCCTCTAGAAAACATCACGTAGATCATTGAAGTGCATGGATTTTCACAAGATGCCTCTGCGTTGTTTTTGTTTTTGCTTTTCGAAACTTTTTTGATGAGTTGTTCCTTGTTTCTGTAACTGATACAAACTACAGTAGGCATAATCAAATTATTTGTTCCATCATACATGAGAAAACTCAAAATCAAATCAAAACAACTTTACCGAATTGTTAACTTTGGATGTGAAGGGCTAAAAGTCACTGATAATATTTTATAAATAGAGATTTTGTAACAAGAATCTTAAAATGTTCAAGTTTTATCTGGAAAGGTAGAACTAGAACTAGACTCCTTGAACCTTTTCTTACATTCACTTGATCTCTTTCTCTCTTCAGTTCCTGATATAAATTTTTGAACCTATCCTGTTCTTCACTATATTATTTTTATTGTTTCTCTTCCCCTCTCGAACATTGCCCTCCTCCTCCACCTGCTTCACTCATTTCGGTCAATGGCTATCATTGGCATGAGAATAAGCCAATGTCCCCCCTGGAAACCCGTTCTCTTCATTGTATAAAGAATCGCATTTTGACTATATGCCTTATTCTATTCTTTCATCGCTTCTCCCTCCTTCTCGTTCCTTTGCTGCGGTTTTCGCATGCTTCGACACCACTATCACGTAATAAGTCGTCGTCCCTCCTTCTCCTCCCACCACCACCACTTTTCGAATACAATCAGCAGGTGGCCCGGGGGCGAGTTCTTCTTTTTATTCTCCTCCCCTCATTTCCGAAACAAACTTCTGTCCCTCATTTTCCTCGAATTCTTCTGACAAGGAACTTATTTGATCCTTCTCATGTCTTGGCCCCGAAGTATTCTGAAACTTCCAGATAGGCTCATAAAGTTTTGAAAAGTGCTTCTTAGTTAAAAAGGTACCAATCTTCAAGTTTTGAGAAGCTATTTTGTTAAAGTAGTTCTCCAATAAAATCTTGGGGGTTCGTTGATTGATTCATCATTCCAACTTGGCTAGACACCTTTGTAATCATGATCACAGGATGCCAAATTGACTGAAGTGTTTATAGTTAACGGATTTCCGGGTTTTCCATTTTTCTATGCTAAATACCTTCTTCAACTTTCCATTCTCCACCCTACCCTCTCATTTTCTCCCGGTGTAACAACTTTGACCGCCCAGACGTTTTCCGCTCGTAAAACGATGTGTTTTCCACTTGACTTTTGAACCTTTTCCGTTTCATTATCAATTTTATTTTCTCTATTCATTCCTAAACTTCTACAGTTTCCTACTCAAATGCGTGTCTGTGTGGTTGGGGCCGGAGCTTCTGGCCTGCCAGCCGTGAAGGCGTGTCTGGAAGAAGGCTTGGATGTAGTGTGCTATGAGAAAACTGCCGATATTGGAGGATTATGGAATTATAGACCGGGACAGAAGGATGTGAGTTTGTTGTCATTTAGTGTCGTCAAAATCGCAGAGTTAATTTTCAGATTGGAGGAACCGTGATGGAAAGTACCGTAGTTAACACATCCAAAGAAATGATGGCCTATTCGGATTTCCCACCTCCAGCAGAGTTTGCGAATTTCATGCACCATTCAAAAGTCATTGAATACATCAAAAGCTACGCTGAACACTTCAAATTGACGGACAAGATTCGGTTCAACACACCAGTCAAGAGAGTGAGTTGAACTAGTTTCAAATATTTATCTTAAAATCTGAATTTTCAGATATCCAGAAATGAAGAGAACAAATATATTGTGCATCTTCAAAACGGAGAAATCGAAGAGTTTGATAAGCTGATGCTATGCACTGGACATCACGCAGAGCCATCTTATCCAGAATTGAAAAGTGAGAATTCAGAATTTTCTAAAATAAAACAGTTTTGAGATTTCAGATTTGTCAAAGTTCAAAGGACAAGTCACTCATGCCTACAACTACACGAATCCAAAAGGATACGAGGGAAAAGATGTGTTCTTGTTGGGAATCGGAAATTCCGCTCTTGATATTGCAGTGGACATTGCTAAAATTGCAAAATCGGTTAGTTTTTTTCTATAATCTCAATTACCTTAAAAAATATCTCAGGTCACAATTTCCACTCGTCGTGGTACCTGGATCTTCAACCGTGTCAGCCAAGGAGGCATGCCATACGACGTTCAACTCTTCTCCCGTTACTACGAGACCCTTCTCAAAACTGTTCCTCACACTCTTGCCAATGATTTCATGGAGCATCGCCTTCAGCAAAGAATGGATCATGACGTCTATGGCCTCCGTCCGGATCACAGATTCTTCCAGCAACATCCAACTGTAAATGACGCTCTTGCCAATTTGCTGTGTGCTGGATATATCACAATCACTGAAGATATTGATACATTCACAGAGAATAGTGTGATTGTGAAAGGAGGAAGAGAATTCAAATGTGATATCTTTTTGACGTGCACTGGATACACCTTCGGATTCCCGTTTGTCGATTCGGATATTGTTGAAATTAAGGTGAGACATTTGATAGGCAAAGTGAAGAGTATCTGTAGTTTAGTGATAGTTAAAACACACTGTTAGGTGGCAACCTTGTAGGTATTACCACTGACAAACTGTTTTGATAAGGAGACTATAGTTCAGTCGTCTAGGGAAGACTAGAATGTGACGTCTAGTGGGCAAGTTTCAAGATTTTGAAATTGGTAGAAACAGAATAGGTAAATTTCATCCTTTGCATGTTTTTCAATGGGGGTTTTTTTTTTACTTCGCTTAGTTAACTGATATCATTCATTAGTGTGCTTCAGAACCAACAAGTGCCACTGTACAAGTACGTGTTTCCACCAAACAGTGACAGTGTTGCTGTGATCGGACTCATTCAACCAATTGGCTCGATTGCTCCAATCGCTGAAATTCAAAGCAGATGGGCTGCTCGAGTGTTTGCAGGAAGATGCCAACTGCCAACGAGTCAGGATCAAGTTGATGATATTTCGAAGAAGAAGGCTGCTATGAAGAAGCGTTACTTTGACAGTATCAAACATACAATTCAAGTGGATTACATGTCTTATATGGATGAAATCGCTGAAATTATTGGATGCCTGCCACCAATGAAACAATACTTGTGGTCTTATCCAAGATTCTGGATGAAACTGTTCATGGGAGCCAATGTTCCATACGTCTACAGATTGGTTGGACCACACTCGTGGGATGGAGCAGAGCAAGCAATTTGGACAGTTCCAGATAGAGTTAAGAAGCCATTGAAGAATAGACAGTGCAGAATTAGGAAGCATAAGAAGAGAGGAACTACAGTGAGTTGGGGATAACTGAAAAGAAATAAGGTTTTCAAATTATGTTTAAAATATTTTTTTTCCAGGACGAGTACTTCCGCTATGCTACCCAAAAGGTTATTGCTACCAACATCTCTATTCTCTTCTGCTCTGGCCTCCTTCTGTATTGTTCCACAACTTCCACTCTTCCACCAGCAATCTATTTCCTTTCCTTCTTCTTGTTCTTCACTCTTTACGGTGCCACTTTGATGTGGTTCGACTTACAGTATGACATGACCACTATCTTCTAGGTTCACTGAACTATTTTCCCATTTTTTAAACCATCCCTGGTCTGAATTCTTTTCAGGAACGAGCTTTTTTTGTGATTTTTCTATGTGTGATTGCTTGTTTGAACCATATTATTGTAGATGCCGATTTAGTAACAAAAACTGATTTTGTAAATAAAAATTGATTCAAAACGTTTAGTTGGATAGAATTGCATTTCTCGTATTTGGATAGTAATTCGGATAGCATTGATTTATTGGTGTTGGAATCAATATGATTTGAAAAAAAAAGAATCAAAGATCTAGCGTCAGGTGTTTATCTTTCAGATGCAAATGGATCTTCGGGGTGTTCGGCAACACTGAAACAGTTCAAAATATTTTAGAAGCAGTTATTTGTTACTCACTTTGGCCACCAGAAGAGTCTTCCATTTTCTGATCTTTCATGAGCCTCCAACAGATTAACTTCAGCCTTTGAAATATTGAAGTCAAAGATATCAATGTTCTCTTTCATTCTACCAGGATCAGTTGTTTTCGGGATCACAACAATTCCCATTTCCACGGTGGCACGGAGAAGGATCTGAATCCAAATGTAGATTTTTCTTTTTCATAAATCTTAAGATTACCTGAGCTGGTGTCTTATTATATTTCTGAGCTAATGCTTTCACATTCTTGTCGTTCAGCTCGCTAGCCGCATTCTTGGTGTTCTCAAACAAAGGTTTCCCATCGGATCCAATTACAGACATTCTTCCTGGAGAACCAAGAGTAGCGTAGGCTGTGATGATGATGTGGTGCTTCTTACAAAGTTCTCGGTGAGCTTTTTGAGGAAGGTAAAGGTGGAGTTCGAGCTGTAAAAGTTTATTTCATCTGTGAGTTGTGTTTACATTTATTCTAACTTACTTGCGAAACATGAATGGGAACTTTCTGAATCTTCACAATTCTCTCTATCTGGCTTTCATTGAAATTCGAGACTCCAATTGATTTGGCCAGTCCCAGGTTATAAAGCTTCTCCAATCCTTTCCAAATATCTTCTACTGTTACATCGTTACGGTGGTTTCCGCATTCCTGAAAATGACCATTCAAAGTATCAGGCTATATTTTCTTGTTACCTTGGTGGCAGCCGGAATATGAGCCAGGTACAAGTCAACATAATCCAAACGAAGCCTCTTCAAAGAGTTCCTCAAAGCTTGTTCACTGACATCCGGAGCAACTTCGTGACAAAAAGCTTTGGTGGTGATGAACAGGTCCTCTCGTTTCACTGCTCCTTCAGAGATCAGTTCAGCTAGAGAATCTCCAATTTGATCTTCATTTTGGTACAGGGTAGCCGTGTCGATATGTCGGTATCCTGCCTTGATGGCATTGCGAATCACAGTTTTGCCTTCATCTCCGGTCATCTGGAAAAGATTGCTTTTGATTGATTTATTTTTTGCGAGGGTGTGGCTCAAAATAATATAAATCTTGAAACTAAGAGATTTTTGATTTTGTTCCTTGAATTTTGATTTTATTGTTCAAAACTATAAAAGTCCTTCTGGAACCTGAAATATCTTGATATCTTTAGAGGGAACTGATTAAGCACATAGCTATTCAACTTGAAAAACCACCCATCTCAACTCAAACTCTTCGAAAACCATCATACCTGCCAAGTGCCAAGACCAACACTCGGCATTCGTACTCCATTGGAGAGAGTGAAGATCGGAACTTTTGATGACATTTGTCGTAAAATAAACTTGTCTCCGTTTTTTCATCTGGCACCTTCTTATATATACAACAAACCTAATTATCGAATTAGAGGCGGGCGAGACCTTGAATTTGTGGTCAGGAGTGGAGGAGAGGAAGAAAATTGTTTGCGTTATTTGTTCAGGTTTTTGTACTGTTTCTTTTATTTTGTTTTATTACTGACTCAAGAGGAAGAGGAGACATTTCGAAAAAAAAAATACATTGGGAATGGTTGTGTGGAAGAAGGAGATTATGTCAAGAAGGGGTGGAACAGGGAAAAGAGGAGGAATAATTATTATGTCCAAATGTACAATGGAAATATACAGTAGTTCAAAGGTCAAAAGATCGTTTTAGTATGCGGGCTTGAAGATAACTAAAAAGTTATATTTACAAAAACTCTTTTCGGAAAATCACTTAGGAAACAACTTCCATTGATGAATCTGGATACATGCGCTTCTGAGCTTCCCTCTTTACGGCTATACTCTTTCCAGTCAACTCTTGTTCCTTCTCCATTCTTGGAAGCAGGGTCTTGTTGTACTCATACAATCCCTCTCTTCCAAGAAGCCATTTCATACGGAATTCGTGAGCATACACCATGAGATCGGCTTGTTTCTTACGATCCTCAAAAGTCCGAGCGAGCTTCTCGATGCGTTGTGCCTTGTACTCACGGTAGCGGTTGATGATGTGATCGTTGTGGTCGGAGAAGATGTGGATCTGAAATAAAGAGTAATGAAAGGTAGAAAGACATTGGTAGTTGTGTTTTTTGTTCATCATAAATTGGATTAAAATCACTGGTTCTCGTGTTAAGGGCAATAATGTAGTCATTATCAACAAAAGTCCATTGAGTGTAGGAATACAATTTACTAAAAAAGAAATGGAACGCTAGTTTTCGTTGTTTTCAGTCCATTTCAGGAGTAGTGCATTTTATCGAAAGCGAACTCACCGCCCATTCTCCGGTCAATCCCTTTCTTTTGTATTTCTCATTCTTCTCCAAGTACTCATCAAGTGAGTTCTCCAAAGCGAATGCCGATGAGAATGCCATTCTGAACGGCGGAATGAAGCAAAACGGACGAAGAATTCGAACATATCTTTGAAGTTTCTCGTAGTTCTTGTCGTTCATTGCAGCATATCCCGGGAAGTACTCGTTGAACTCTTCAATTGCGGCGACGTACTCAATGCTCATTAACTTGTGCTCCCGCTTTGGGAACGTCTCTCTCCAAAGTTTACGAGCTTTGTCGAACATTTCGGAAGAGTCGTAAGAGAGGAAACGAAAGGACCTCTGAAGGAATATGGGAAATTATTAGAGGGAATTGGAGATTCAAAGAATCAAAGAAAAGAAGAAGCGAAAAGCAAAAAGATATATCGAATGAGGATGTGGTTGAATAAGAGGAATGGAGGAACAAGAAGCTGAAGAAGAAGAAGAAAAAGAAGAAGCCGAGACGACTAGAGAGGAGACAAGAAGGCACACACAAACAAGGAGAAGACTGGACCCTCACTCTCCCGTGAGTTATAATTTGCACACACACTCAAACTCACACAGAGCCTACTCGCCTCCCGTCGTTGTTGTTTTTCAATCTGTAGAGTGGGAATGAGATGGGTGTGCAGAAAAAGGAAATGAGCAAAACAACAACTCGTCATTCAATTTTTGAAGAAAAAAGCGATAAGATAAGAAATTGAAATAATAAGCTTCTTTGAGAAATCAGGTGGTCAAAAAGAAGCACGAGGATGTTTTAGAGGAGAAACAATGTGACCTCAAGGAAATGAAATTATGAAAAATTGGTGTTACTGATAAGAAATACAAGATGATGGGAAAATTCGGTTATACCCCCCCACACGGATATGTCCCCCCACGTACTGGAATAACCCCCCACCCCGTTGAAAAGTGGGGGGTTATAACTGTGGGGGTGCATATCAGCATGCAAAGTACGGGGGGCTATAATAGATTCTATTTAAGTCCCCCCAGTTGTTTGGGGGTGCCATATCAAAATACCCGGACCTTTTCTATTTAAACCCCCCGTTAATTCCAATAAACACCCCCCAAAGCGGACGTTGGTATAACCCCCCACACCCCAAAAAAACGACAATCTTGAAAAAAAAGCTCGCGGAGCACGAAAACAGGCTCGAATGTGTTTAAGCTTGCTTCGGGAGTTCCCTAAGCCTGAATTTAAATGGGATTCTACGCTTTAAAATCGTGGAAAAGCAAAAAAATCGGAAAAAAGCGCGAAATTAGAGGAAAAATAAATAAATATCGATACAAATGGGCCCCACTAATTTCGCTGCGTACCTATGATACTCAGTTTTGTGGGGTAAGCTATCATAATGTGGGGGGTTTTATCACAATGTTTCCAGGCATTCTGTTAGAGCCCCCCACATTGCGGGGGGTTATAACAGAATGCTTTCAAGATTCCAATATGACCCCCCACAATTAGACAGGATTCGGCTATGTGGGGGGTTATGCCAATGTTTATGTTGGGGGGTGTTTATCATAATGTTACGGGGGGCTATATTAGAATGTTCCCCAAGATGATCAGTAAATGTTATTTATTCGAGAAAATAAGTACGTTTCTGAAAAGCTAGTCCCTCCTCTCTTTAAAAAAAAAACAAATTCTGGACGAATATTCGTACAATTTTCGGAACAGCTGGTCAACCTTCTGAAAAACTGTTGAGCGTAACTGTCACCTGCATTACAGCTGTAAATTTATGTTTTTGTATAGTGTCAATTCCCCGAAAATGTTTTTCGGTTAACCATAAGAGGAACGGGAACAAAACCATAAAATGGAGTAAACAGCTTGAGAGAAGTACTGTTTCCAAATTAATCTTATTGTTCGAAAACGTTCAGTAGAATGGTTTACTAATGTATGCCGAAAGGTGTAATGGACTTTTTGGTGCTTCTCACTAATGACTATAGGGGTAGAACACCTAAACAAAAGAGCTGATGGTAATTATTAATGTACAATGAATTTGAATCACAATGTAGGATTCAAGAACCGAGAGCAAATGTTTTTTCTGAAAATATATTACATGGATTGAATTCGTATTGTCCTGGCTCTTCAAATCTAGAAGTCGTTCAAACGCCGCGCAGCCCCACTTTCTTCCCTCGTTCCAAATCCATACTTCATCCCCAACCCCGTTATTATTTTTCCCATACCTCCCGATTCTTCACTTCTTCTTCCCTTACTCAACCAATTCTTTTTTCTCAAAAGCTTATGCCAGCACCCACTTGGCATCCATCACCAGTACTACAAACCGGTCATTGTCAACAAATAACAACAACAACACTTCTTTGTTGACGGTTGCGTATGATGCGCAACCCATGCGGAAATTATTTTTTCTACTGCTGTGCGGAATGAATTCTAGTCGGTAATTTACATTTTTCGAACAAATTTATTAGGAAGAATATGATACAGAATACTTGGAAGTTTAGTACAAAATATATATAATGTGAATTGGATTGCAACTTCATACAGTCAAATTTCAAAATATTTGATTTTGAAAGGGAGGGAGATGGTACATATCTACAAATATCGATTCTAGACAAATTATATGTCTGTCTCCGGATGTGGTGTAATACTTACTAAGTATTATTGAGAAAAGTGGTGGAGACCGGATGGTTTTGGAGGGAAAATTTTTGGAAAAACTGTAAACGAAAAAAAAGGAAAAAAGATGTTATGAATGTAATTGAGACAGTTGAAGAACGAAGAGAAAAAAAGAAAAAAAGAAGGAACAAAGCAAGAAAACACGTTGGAAAGTGCACAAGTACCCGGTTGAGAAGCAAGACGGGGGCCTTTGCACCTAGATCATCTCATATTCCAGAGCATCGACGTCCTTATCCTCAATCTTCTCCAACTCTTCAATGTCACTTCCATCATCCGAATCCTCGTCGTCGCACTTGTCGAACTCATCATGGTCTGAGTCGGTGTGGTCCACCACGATCTTAGGTTTTTTGGTTTCCTGGAAATGGGAAAGTGAAAAAGTGTCATCAAAAGAAGTTGCAAAATTACCTTCTCCTCCTTCTTATCCTCCAAGTTCAATTGTTCCATAACGTCTTCTAAAAGAGTTGCTGCAATCTGGAGCTCTTCTGTCTTCTTATTCTCAACAACCTCAGCCTTCTGCACCTTTGGAACTTTTACTGTCACTGACTTTGACACCTTGAACTTTGGATCATGTTTCTTTGTCACTGACATCATTGACTTCTCGGCAGTTCCCTTTGGATAGTGTTTCTTCTGAATGACCTTTGGCTTTGCCGCAGAAATAGCGAGTGAGTCGTCTTCTTTCACTGGAACAACCACATTTTGAACTGGAGTGGGAGCTGCTACGACTGTCTCTGGTTTAGTGAGCTCGCAGACAACTGACACGTTCTTCTTCTCTGGGACGACTGTGACTTCAGCTTTTTTCGGAACTTCCGTGGAAAGTTCTGGCTGTTTCGTGAGGGTAAGAATTGGTAACTCTTGTGGGACAGGTGTTGGAAGAGTCTCTTCCTCTACCAAGTTGAGTGTTGGCATCTCCAATGAAGTACGGTTACCGTAGATGCAAGAGTCGTCGTTGCCGGAGTCCGGGAGCTGAGTATGTCGTCGTACCTGAAAAAAATCATTCAGGGTTGCAGCTTTTGTGATATATTACAGGATCCTAATATTGCTCAGAACTGAATTTAATTCTTCGCGAAGGGAACTCACATTCAATGCCTTGAAACGTTGGTTTCGTCGTTTCATTTCCTTGGCTGCAGAGCGTGTTTTGTATCGACGATACTTGCCCATGAACGTTGTATTGTGGCCGGATAAGATTTGGATCTAAAAATCAATTTTGTTTTTGTGTTTTCTAAAGATGATTGGAACACTAAAACTGCGAGAAGTTCACTCTTCCCTTCGACCCCTTATTGCTCCCCTCTCTCGACACTCACCGCCATATCCCCAGTGACGTCCGGCTGTTTGCGAGAGGCAATCATCCGATCGAAGTGTCTCTCGAGTTTGAGAACATGGAAAAATGTATTCTTATCGGGAATCATCGAGAACCGATTGATGTCCGCAGTGATGCTCATCATGCACAGATCATTATGCTTGCTCGGAGTGTACACCTTGATGTAGTTGTAGAACTCATCCACACGTTCCGGTGATCCCACATAGGCTTTGGTGTATGCATTGTGGACTGTCTCACGGAAAGCGTTGATTGGTTTTTTGACGGTTTTCTTCAGTGAACGAAGGTTCTCAACAACGTCCGAGATTCCCATGTCTGAAAAACGTTTTTTGAAAAGTTGATATTGAAACGAGAGAAAGAGTAAAAGTCATAGAGAAAGTTGGAAACAAAATGAGTACATTGTTTGGAAAGAAGTTTTTATTTGAAAAATAAACAGTGGAAAAAGTTTATCAATCATTTGCAATGTGATAGAAGTCAGTGAGTGAAATCGTAAACATAAATATAGAAAAACTCGTGCTCAATGCTTCGAAACCTATGGGAACCTAGAGGAACTCAAAAATCATCAAAACAGAACAGAGATATTGCCGGTGCATTTATAGAAAGTACCCATCAGTTTGGGAATTCGATGATTCCTAATGCGTTATATTGAACCTAAGCCTAGATCGTAGATCATAACAAAAATAATCTAGGCAGAATGACGGTGCCTGCCCTTCAAATAGAAGCTGGGCACTAATTCTTATCAATTAATCCTACCGGAAAACCGTTAGCAATTGAAAAATCACACGGTACAAACTGTTTGCGATCCCCTTGCTTCTGGAGACTTATCCGAAAATCCCAACTAGGCTAACAACTTCCCATTTTGTCATCCTGGGATCCAGATTCTATTTCTGTGGCATTCGAAAAAAAACGGAGTGGATCACCACATGTGGGACATGAAAGCTTTCGGAAACCTGACAATTCAAGTTTCCCTGCACCCATGGATCAGGTGACCACCAGCAACCGAGATGAGCGGAATGAATTGATTTGTCAGAAACAGATCAATGTTTTGGCCGACGACCGGCCGAAAGCAACAAGAAAAAAGAGAACGAAAAGCATATGACTTTGGTTGACTTGACTATACAACAGGGAGGAAGAGAGGGAAAGAGAGAGGGACAACGACGACGACGACGACAACGGCGATGGCGAGAAGTGTTGGGGAAAAATGGGAATTGTGGAACAAGAGGAGAGAATCTAGATGTATCCAGACTGAAGGAGAGGCGTGGCATCAGAAGAGAAAGAAGGCCTCCATCAGTCTAGGTGCAGAAGATGGGAAGGGAGCCACGAGTTATCGACCAGGGCGAGAAGGCGACGAGAGAGAGAAGGGATCTGGGACGATTGTCAGCTGGGTGGTGTGGAACGAAGAGAGAGAGAGGAAAAGTCGAAATAGAAAAGCCTTAGAAATAGAAATCGAAAGATAGAGGAGCCGCAGACAGAGAAGGGTCACTCGTTCGGTCAGCTGACCAGGATGGAGGAAGAGAAACTAGGCGACGAGACGGCTGTGTGTTCCGGGGGAGTGAACGGAGGACGGGTAAACAAGAAAGCATGGGCATTGGAGTGAGAAGCCATCCCCATCTCGGAATACTTATTAGTCAGATGCGCGGAGAAAAAGAAATGTACAATCTGAGCAGCATGCAAAGAGGGAAAAACAACAACAACAAGTTGAGTTCTCGGTGCGAAAAGAGATAGTAGGCTGGACATGTTTTTGACCTCGATTCGAGAAATAATTGTTTTCAAGAAGTGTAGGATTGCGTGTGAATCTGCAGGATTTCGGTCAACATGTTTTTAATTGGTTGCATATCTTCTAAATAGAACTTGTGATACAGATAAAAAGGATCCTAACTTCAAATTTTAGAACAATTGAAAATGGAAACTTACCTGAGTCTTATGATGTTGAAGCTCTAAGAAGAAGCTTGGATAGTTTTCCCTTCTTAGAGAAAATATCAGAAAAAGGTTAGTTTTCAGCGAATACACCTCCAAAACCTTCCTCGGGATGCTTATTCATTTTTATGACCGGTACCGTCCCCGAATTTCAAATCTTTGGCCATTAAATCAAAAGCTCTCCAACCCAAACCTTCTCGATTCAAAAACAAAACTATAAAAATGTCAAACAGATTGCAACCGTAAAAATTCGAAAAGTGTATATGTGCAAATGTATATGCAACAGTACTGATAGTGTAAAAACAACAGTTATGATAGGGTGTGCCTCAACTGTCTGAATCACCTCTCTCTCTCAAGCTCCGTTATTTGTTTTCTCTCAAAAGTTATCATTGCTTTGACGTTCTTGTTTATTTTTTCCTTCGCTCTAAAGGTACGAAGTGTCGAAATCACGGGTCTCCACTGATAATATATTTATTTTTTGAGCGACCGGAAGAAAGTCTGGAATTTCAGCATGGAACACAACATTGGACAACAACTTGTTTATTGATGTTTGTTCGTGGAAACTCCAGAGTCAGCTGACAATAATAACGGTCTTGTCGCCTGGTATTTGCATAAGTTCGTCCTTTGTTTTGGAGCAACACTGTATTTGACTGTTTGGTCATCGATCCCTCGGTTTATTTTACAGAAAAGGGCACAAAAGGGACGAGTTGTACTAGAGTACACAATTCTCTCTTTTTTAGTCGTCATATTAGAAAAAGTGCAAAAGAATTTATTATAGATGAAACCAACCATCCGCAGAATCCTGTTTTAATTGGATCCATTTCATGTCAATTTTTTGTACTAATTGGAAAATGACATCAAATGATTGTGTGGCTATAGATAGCTTTCTTTGGGGCTCCATGAAAATGTCATTTGATTTATGGGAGATTTTCGTTTTCCTGGATAGAATAATGACACTGACATTTTGGGAGAGTGGCGTTTTTTATGGGATATGGCGTCATGGATACATTATATTTTGGGCTTCAAGTGTTGTGAAGAAGGGACTGTACCTTAAAAAAAAGAGAAGTAGCTAATCAGAGAATAAGTTTGCTTCGAACCGAAGTTATGACTAATGGTTTTTGTTTCGTCAGTTCTTATATTTGCCATGCCAAACTCCCGGTTGAGGTTGTTCAGTTCGATGTGCAAAGAAAAATACATGAACTTCTGTGGCTGAAAAAATTGAAACTAGGATCACATTGTATATTTCAAAGGAATCAGAAGCTTCCCCATGTTTTTCAAGCCTCTCAACCCTAAATAATGATACATATATCGTGCTAGGACCACATATTTTACCGGATCCCTCTCTAATAAATTATTCCACAATTTCCCCCGAGAAAAGTTCGTTCAGACCACCCACCCTCAAACATTCCCCCTCTCCCTTTCAATTCAGCATGACCGTGAGGATCATCACTTCCGTTTCTTTTAAAGAAATCACATGTTTCTATCACACATTTTTCCCAACTGACTGCAAAATGGAAAAACAAGAAGATTATTCTGATGTTCACAATTTATTTTTCGATTTGATTCTTCAGAGAAAAAAAGTTATTCAAATTAGGATTGTGCCGGAATCCAGATGGGGTTTCAGAAGTCTATGGACACATGTAAAAAGAGAGTTAGGAAGCGGTACAAAGTGCAGAAGGAATAGAAAAGAAATAGGATGTCAGACAATAAAAAAATGGTTGAAAAGGAAAAGACAAAGATTGTCTAGTACAAGCGAACTTTACAGATGGACAGCAGATGACCTGATTGTAGTTTTATGGACTGCGGACGCGTACTTAAATCGGAGGGGTGATGACCAGAAATTGTGGGGGGTGGATGGAATAGAAAAGGACAGATGATCGAGATGGATTGAATGTGGTTTTGATGGTGTAGATTTTTTTTACAAATTGTACAGGAATAGGGAATAAGAGTGTTCATTAGTCCCTAATGTGTATAAGTTGGATGCGGAAATGAGGAGGAAGCAGTATACATTATGCAAGCGGTGGAAATGAGTATGGGAGAAAAGGAAAGCATTTTTTATAAAGCAGTTTACAGCTAGAGTGCGTGAAAATCAAGGAAGGAATGAATAAGTTTTTTTGGAATAGGGTAAGAAAATCAAAGGAATGCTTGGAAATAAAAAGAAGAGCTTGCGAAAAAAATTATAAGGCAGCGATAATGAAATCGGACAGTTTTGTCCCTGAACTGAGAAAATAGTAAAAAGAAGCGAGAAGGAATAACTCGAAATTAGAGCATTTCGTACTCCATTGCATCAACGTCCTTCTCATCAATCTTCTCAATTTCTTCTTCGTCATCTGATAGATTCTCCTCAATTTTCTTCTCCACTTCTTCTGCCACCTCAACAACTCCCTCTTCTTCTTCAGTGACACCCAAAAGGATTCGCATAATTGCTTTTCTCTGTTGATCCGTGATGTTGCAAGACATGAAGTCTGGAAGTTTCGGGGTCTCGGATTCAGGTTCCTCTGGCATATGTTCCTCTGATTCGTGATCTTCTTCTTCTTCATCATCTTCTTCCTCCAGATTTTCTCCACTCTCAACCCCTTCATCTTCATCGTCACCCGCTTCCTCTCCTTTCACCTCCAAATTGTCTTCTGAATCGTTCGTCGTCACTGAAATGAGCTTCTCGACCACTTCATTAAGCTTGCATGCCACATCATCCTCTTCTCTTCTCTTTTCTGCCTCCTCCATTCGGGATTTCAGAAGCTCACAGTACTTTTTGACCTCAAAAAGTTCCTTTGCCACACTTTCCTCCACTCCTGGACTAAGAACGTCGTTAACTGGATTCGGCGTTGTCTCGTTGGTTTTTGGAGCTCTTGCCGGAATTGGACCCTCTCCAGGGATAAGAAATTCCATAGGATAAAAAGGAATCTCGTGGGCGGCTCCTTTGGATTTGGCTCGAACCTCTCGAAGAGCAGCCATTTGTTTTGCCTGAAATGTGAAATTTGAAATATGGGTCTATCCGTTTTGTTGAATAACTAATTCTTGTGAAAGAAAGATGGTGATGTACAAAACGATAAATCTTCAGATAACTAAAACTAACATTTTTCCTAGCGGTTTTCATTTCTCGATCCGCTTTCTTCGTCTCCGAGTGTCGCTTGAATTTCCGGTAATTTTTGAGCAAGTGGTCATTGTGTCCGCATAAGATTTCAATCTGAAAATAAGTAAAAAGGTTTTTTTATTCTCAATTTTTTCGCAATTGTTTCCGATTTTGAAATATTCTCTTTTTTCATATCAAAATGGGTTTCGAAACCAATAATTATCTAGGTGGTTATCTAAGCTATTATTTTTTGTGCCCGCAGTGTCAGGAAGCAAAAAATCAAAGAGCAAATTTAGTAGGGCTTTGTTGACTTTTTTGAAACGATGATTTTGTGAGTTTTAGGTGTCACTGAGCTCCATAACGCAAACCAATCCTTCATTCCCCAAAAAAATAATTCTACTCACCCCACGGAACCCATAAACCCCATGAAATCCCTCTGCCAAAACGAGTCCATCCATGTGCTTCTCAAATTTGAGCATTTGTTTGAACATGCCTTTCGTCGGGAACATTGAAGCACGTGCCAACTGAACGGTCATGTTCATGAACAACAAGTCGTTGGCTGGGCACTGTTTGTACACTTTGATATACTTGTAGAACTCTTGCACCTGTTGTGGTGAGCCAACAGCCAGAGTATCGTAGATGTTGTGCCAGCGTTTTGACACATTCTGGAGGCCTGGTCGGATGTCGATCCTTCTGGTGATGTCACGGAGACGATCCACAAAGTTAGCCGTATTCACCACCGGCATTTTCAGTTTGACGGAAGAGTACAGTTACAGAATCCAAGAGAAGAATAGGAGGTCAAGAGGGAGGAGAACTTCCAATTTACGGACAGGAGGGTCAAAATGTGTAAAACACTGAAAAATGAAAAAACACGAGACCGAAGGGGGACCGCGGCGCGAGGGGCGTCGTATGTATGTGAGTGTGGCGAGGCGGGTGTTCGACACGACAAACAACTGCAGAAGGAGGGCGAAAAGAAGAAGATGAAGGGAGAAAAAAGCAAGGAGAGCTAGCGAGCGGCTAGGCGCTGCGTGCCACGCAGTCGTCGTCGTTTCTGTGAATACTTATTGGTCAGATGTCCCGGGGCAGAGACGAGACTGACAGGGCCCCAGGATGAAGGCGTGAGTGTGTGCACAATGAAGGACTTGACGGACTACTCGGTGTGAGAGAATCACGGGACACTCACGATGACTGACTGGTTTCGAAAAAAAAAACACAGAAGAGAAAAAGATGACTGGTGTCTTTTTTTTTGGCTGGATGGAGTGAGTGGGAAGGGAAACGTTTAGGGAACCTTTTTTGAAAGCACCGAACTTTTAGCATAAGGAATAGTTTTGAAAAGTGGCTTATACGAATGTGAAGTTTTTAGGGGCAGTCAAGTGAGTACGTTTGGTTTGGAAATTCAGAGTAATATCAGGCTTTCGATTACGGTAGATATGAAAGGAAGCAAGTCAGATAACAAGGGTTTGGACAACCAAAATCATTGTATAATTGTTGCTAAAACAACATGCGTCTGCATTTAAAACCATTCCAAATGTGTAATTGCTACTGTAGAATTTTCAGGTAGTCTGAAAAAAGAATGTATTTAGCTTTCATGGTTTGGAGCCGGCAAGAGTCAAATGGATCCTTCTCCAAAATCTCCCGTCCTAGTTCAGTGGTCATCTGACTGACTCTGATCTTTTCCACCTTGTCAAACCAAAATTTTTTTCATAAATTTCAGGTATAAGCATCCTGTTCCGGACACTCAGTTATCGTTACTTACTATCACGAGCCCGCCCCGAATAATGAAAATGAAATCATGTACAAATTGTTGCCATTTTCTAGCCAAACAAATCAACCATTCTAGTCGTTATCAATATAAAAAAAAGTGATTCACACACTTTTTTTCATAACTCATTTTTTGTCTGGAACGATCATGAACGTGATTTATTACTGCTTACTATTTTCTTTGTACATAAGCTCATCATTATCCTATAAAGTCCTTGTATTCAATCCAGCTTATGGAGCGAGTCATTCCAATTTCTTGGGTAAAATATCAGATATCCTTATTGATGCTGGAAATGAAGTGGTGAGTGTTTTGAATAATACACTGGCTCAAAGAAAATTTTGTAGACGATGCTGATTCCAACTTACATGAAAAGTAAAAAAGGTCAAGTTGGATCTAAGAAAGTGAAGAACATCATAGAGATCGGACAAGACGAAAGAGCGGAAAAGATGTTCGAGGAAAATAAAGTTGAAGAAATTGTGAAGACAAAAGTTTGGAGAATGGATCCAGAGATGATGTCCGTTTTTGGAGTGAGTTTTTAGCACTTCTTTATTTACTGACAGTCAAACTTTTTTTACAGATTGTTGGAAAAATGAATGTTGCACTTGGATACCAATGTGAATGTTAGTTTCAGTATTTTTTTTCAGCTGGCTGCATCAAACAAATTTGTTACAGACATCTTCAAACAAACTGAAATTCTAGAGAAACTCAGACAGGAAAACTTTGATCTTGCTATCACAGAATCATTATTCATTTGTCCATTCGGTAAGTCTAACATTCTTCTATGTCATCTATGGTATTTCTATTCCTTGCAGCTGTTTTCGATCATCTTGGAATCAAAACAATCATAAATGCGGAATCGAATCTATTCAAAGATGCTGTAAAATATGCACATGGAGAGCCAGCTGCAATCAGTTATTATCCGGGACTCTTCTCTCCGAACAACGATAAAATGTCGTTCTTGACACGTGTCAAGAATTTGATCACTATGCTCTTCACAAAATATTTATTCGGATCAAGATATGAGCAAGAGCTGAAAATAATTGAACCTTACTACAATAATACAAAGAGTTGGACGGAACTATTGAGCAGTGTTGCTTTCTACTTCATCAATTCAAACAAGTACTTGGACTACGCAAGTCCGACTCTCCCGAAGACAGTTTTCATTGGTGGAATGCAAGTGAACACCAATAAGAAGAAGACGAAACTCAGCGAAGAGTGGGATAATTTATTGAGCATTAGAGATCAGAATGTTCTAATATCCTTTGGGTCAAATGCTCATTCTTGTGACATGCCGGATGAATTTAAGACAGCCTTTTTGGAGGTTTTTGAATCTATGCCAGAAACCACTTTTATTTGGAAGTATGAAGATGCGAATGCGACACTGGCACATCATTTATCAAATGTAAAATTGACCACGTGGATGCCACAAAATGATATATTAGGTATGTATTATATGAATTCAGGGAAACGTTTGAAAACAAGTAACTTTGAACCAATATAGTAGCTATTGAACTTGAGAGCTACTGTTTGACCAGAAACTTGTGAATCTTGTGCATGAAGGTTCACTCGCAGAAACAGCTCCCGTCCCCAAAAACATAAATCGCCAAGATAAATAAACTGATTTCTCACACAAAACACAAAAAAACCAACTGTTATCATCATTTGAAATGTCTTACAGCTGATGACCGTCTAACTCTATTCGTCACTCATGGAGGACTGGGCAGCACTATGGAGTTGGCTTATCAGGGAAAACCTGCGCTAATAGTGAGTGGGTCGGGCACTAAGTCACAAAAAGGCATCAGTGAAAAAAAGTAACAATGTGCCGGATTTCTGAAATTTGGAAAGTGAAGAAGACGATGACAAAAGAAATAATTACAACATGTAATAGATGCAACTCGAGGGATCTTGATAGAAACAACTCTAATTTTTCCATTGATTCCAACATTATTAATAATTCCAATAAGTTCAGATTCCTCTGCTTGCTGATCAGCCAAGAAACGCCCACATGCTTACACGTCATGGAGGATCTCTTCAGTTTGACAAAAGAAAGCTCGGAAGTTCAGAACATCTACGAGAAGCAATCCAAACCGTTTTGAATGATCAAAAGTATACTGATAACGCTAGAAGATTGGCTAGAATTCTCAATGAGCAGCCGTTTTCACCAAAAGAAGCCGTTTTGAATCACTGTGACTTTGCTGTAGAGCATGGTCCTTTGGAAACATTGAGTTCGGAAGGGAAATATCTGAATACTTTCCAATTTTATTCCTTTGATATTGCACTTGCTGTTGTGGCTGTATTTTTGATTGTTTTTGTATTCATTAGTTTTGTTTTTGTAAGACTTTTAAGATTACTGAGCAGGGTTGTTCTGTATCAGAAGAAAAAAATGGAATAAATTATGTTTTCGTTATAACAACAAAACCGAGAACAATACAAACAAAATTAGAAAAGTTTGAATACAATTAATGAACAAATAGCCTGTGTCGGCATCCCCCAAAGGGTTGGTGGCATTTCCGATGCCGAGTCGTAGTTTCTCCTAGAACCGGAGTTCAGAAAAAGCCACTGAAGAGAAGGAGGATGAGGAGGAACAGTCATGTGTCAGATCCCTGGTCGACCGTAGGATCAAAATGCATCAATCCATGGGCGAGCCAGAGAATACGACTGCCCTAAAGGAGGAGGAGAAGGGTGAGGAACAGTTATAGATCTCTGGTCAACCGTCGGATCGAAATACATCAACCCATGGCCGAGAAAAGAATACAACCGCCCTAAAGGGGGGGGGGGTGAGGTACAGTCGTAGATCTCAGCTCAACCGCCAGGTCGAAATGCATCAACCCATGGCCGAGAAAAGAATACAACCGCCCTAAAGGGGGGGATGAGGTACAGTCGTAGATCTCAGCTCAACCGCCAGGTCGAAATGCATCAACCCATGGCCGAGAAAAGAATACAACCGCCCTAAAGGGGGGGGATGAGGTACAGTCGTAGATCTCAGCTCAACCGCCAGGTCGAAATGCATCAACCCATGGCCGAGAAAAGAATACAACCGCCCTAAAGGGGGGGGGGGGGATGAGGTACAGTCGTAGATCTCAGCTCAACCGCCAGGTCGAAATGCATCAACCCATGGCCGAGAAGAGAATACAACCGCCCTAAAGGGAGGGGGGGGGGGGTGAGGTACAGTCGTAGATCTCAGCTCAACCGACAGGTCGAAATGCATCAACCCATGGCCGAGAAGAGAATACAACCGCCCTAAAGGGAGGGGGGGAGGATGAGGGACAGTCATAGGGTATGACTGAAGAAATGAGGGTCTGAGAGGCCTTATATACTGTGGAGTGAGGGCGGGGCGATAGGATTAGCGGGACCGAGTCGATCGATGGTATTAGATGCCCTAGTCTCCACCCCCTATTGTTCTTCTGGGGTTTCCAGAATTTTCCCTGATTTGGTAATTAGCGGCGTTTCTTTTGTTTCGATTGATCTGTCATTACGTGTCACAGTGTAAGTTGTCAAAGGTGAAGGAACAAGGGATTTCTTCACGTCAGGAACAATAGGAACTGTGACAGACAGATGATGAATTGGCAAGATGTTCCAGAAAGATTCATTCCCCCTGGGAATCGCTGAAAACCCTCCTGGAACTCACCAAAAACTCCCGAAAAATTCCAGCATCTATGAGCTTTAATAAAAGCTTGCTATTTTGAGAATGAGCCTTAATGAGCCTAGCTCATCAAAAGTGAGCTGAGGCTCATTTTTTGAACTTCACCAGATGTGTATTATGCAAAAGAAGTATTTTTTAAAAAAGTTGAGAATGGTGAAGAGCAGCTTAGTTTCAGTTACAGGCCCGGCTGTTAAGCTTTCAGAGACATGATGGTCTTGAAAATTGTGTGCAGTTTGTAATCGTGAAACACCAAAGTTGTGATGGGATACATGGTTTTTGAAAATTAGCTTGGTGATTTTTTTCACAAATTCAAACAATTGATGGTCAGCCAGTGGCGAGCAAAACTGGGAGGTAGAATGAATAATCTTTATAGTGAATGTGACGAGTTTTTTTTTTGGAAAGAAAATGTCCATCTAAGCTCAAACAAACAGTCAAACATGAAACATCATAAAGTAAAATTCAAACGACTGATGTGTTCTTCCTTTATCATTTTTTTTCCTTTATACCATATCAGAATTACACCAATTCCAAGAACTCAACCATCATCATAGGTACATGAAACAACTGCCTCAAATGAAACAAGTCATAAATTATATGCTGCATATTACGGTAATTTTGTGACAAGTTTTCACAAACCATAATGTCCAACGAAAAAACGGCTTCTTATCGTACAAACCATACTTCCGACTGCTCCACATAAAACCTCCACTGATAATGCGTTTTTTCAACTGTCTATGCTCATTACTCTAAAATGAAGTTTTCAATTTTTATTTTATTGATTCTTGCTGAGCTATGCTCTACATACAAAGTCCTTGTATTCAATCCAGCTTTTGGAGCTAGTCATTCTAACTTCCTCGGGAAAATCTCCGATATTCTAATTGATGCTGGTCATGAAGTCACCATGTTCATTCCGGTATTTGTGGATGGAAAGAAACATTTGGTTGGATCGAAGAAAGTCGAAAAAATTGTAAGACTTGACCAAGATCCTAGAGTCTATCAGATGCATAAAGAAGGAGCGACAGAAGAATTGATGAGGAAGAAGATTTGGACAATGTCTTCTGACATCTCTTCGATGCTTGGGGTAAGAATTTGGAAATTGAAACGTAAAAAAATTTAATAAACTTTAGTTCGTCGGGAATTTCAGTAAATCAGCTGCTTATCTTACTGAACGTAAGTTTTGTTTCGTTATTGGCACACCAGAAAACGCAAAGCGTTCTTTTTCATAACTCTTATTATTCAAAAAAAAAAAAAGAAAACCAATGCAAAGCTTTTCAAAACTTAGCAAGAAACCAAAAATTAACTTTCCAGATATGTTCCAGCAAACAGAACTATTAGAACAACTTCGTCAAGAGAAATTTGATCTTGGAATCACCGAATCACTATTGCTTGGAGCTTTTGGTAACTTTTCAATAACTCTCTTTTGAATTTCTGATCGGTATCATTCCAGCACTTTTCGATGAAATTGGAATTAAATCCGTGATCAATGCTGACTCAACACTCTACATGAGCGGAATCAAAAACGCTCTTGGAGAGCCTGCCGCCATTGCGTACTATCCTGGTCTTTTCTCTCCTGTCAATGATAAAATGGACTTTCTCGGAAGAATCAAAAACCTTTTTGGATATCAATTTGGAATGTGGTTCAGCACTTTGAAATATGATGCCGAAGTTGCTGCATTCCCAAAAAGCTACAAAGGACCACGAGAATGGAAGAAGCAATTGGATAGAGTAGCATTCAACTTTGTTAATTCTAATCAGTACATTGATTATGCTAGTCCAACGCTTCCGAAAACTGTTTTCGTTGGAGGAATGCAAGTAAACACAAAGAAAAGTGGAAAAGCGACGTTGTCGAAAGAATGGGATGATGTGCTTGGAAAACAAAAAACAAACGTACTTGTTTCCTTTGGATCAAATGCATTTTCATCTGATATGCCAGATAAATTCAAGTAAGCTTCAAATTCAAAATTCCAAAATCAATTGAATGTCTTCATCATTTTGCCAACTCTGTTTTCCAGATCTTCTTTCCTGGAAGTGTTTGCCTCTATGCCTGATACAACTTTCATCTGGAAGTACGAAGAAGAAAACGCAACATTGGCGGATCATTTGCCAAATGTGAAGTTGACCACTTGGATGCCACAGAATGATATTCTAGGTTTGTATCACATCTAAAAAACTTCTATTTCGGTGTAATGATTTCAGCTGATGACCGTCTAACACTATTCATCACTCATGGTGGTCTTGGAAGTTCTGTAGAGTTAGCTTATCAAGGGAAGCCAGCAGTTGTGGTGGGTTTTAGGTTTTCTTGAAATTTGAACCTTTAGAAAAATGGTACAGTCTCAAATAAAACGTTTTTAGATCCCATTAATGGCTGACCAACCAAGAAACGCTCACATGCTCACACGCCACGGTGGAGCGCTCCAACTTGACAAAGAACTTCTTGAGAAGCCAGAAGAGATCCGTAAAGCTATTCAAACTGTTTTGACCAACCCTGACTACAAGAAGAATGCAGAAAGACTTGCTAAAATTTTGGAAGATCAACCTCAGAAACCGAAAGATGTTGTTTTGAAGCATTGTGATTTTGCTGTACAATTCGGAGCATTGGAAACATTGAATTCTGAGGGACGTCATTTGAATACATTCCAATATTATTCCTTAGATATTGCTCTTGCATTCATAGCTGTTTTATTAATCGTGCTTTTTGTTCTTCATTTAATCATCAAATTTGTTTTCCGACAACTGAAGAGAATCTTCTTGAGTCCCAAGAAGAAGTTAGATTAGGTGAATTTTTATAATTATTTCGAATCTCATTAGTTTTTCAAATCGAAAATTTGAAAATGTGAATAAATGTATTGAATTTCAACTAATTGAATGCGTTTGATTGTAAAACAATACATTGTTCAAAACAAAATACTTTCACAGGTACATACTATTTTTTTCTCGATTCCCATTATTCGTGTCAGGATAGTTCCGGGAACTTCAAATAGTAGATTGTACAAAAGGTAGTGACAGGAACCGTAATATTTATTTACAACTGTTTACATTCCAACAATTTCAGAAAAGACAGCAATAAATATGCTGAAACAAAGTATCACTGACCCCAGTATAGTCCATGTGATTTGTTCTATAAGTAGTTATACAAATCACCCCAGAAAACTTCCCTAATTTTATGACTTCTACGTTTAAAAGTGCACGAGTTTCATGCTCCATCAACAAAAAACGGACAGTTTTATCAACCAATTTAATTCTTGTTATCGTGATTGTGAGCGAGTTTGGTCAGTTCTTACTATCGGAAGGTTTTGTTGCACTTTGTTGGAAAATGAAACTTACTATTATTTTCATTTTTTCAATATTGATAGAATTGACATGTTGTTATAAAGTTTTGGTGTTTAACCCAGCTTTTGGTGCTAGTCATTCTAATTTTCTTGGAAAGATCTCTGATATTTTGATAGATGCTGGTCATGATGTGGTAATTATTTTCATTCAGAGTCTCGATATTATAAGCATCTGTTTCTAGACTATGCTAATCCCAGTTTCAATGCCTTCCAAAAAAGATTTAGTTGGATCCAAAAAAGTCACGAAAATAATAAGAATAGATCAGGATCCTAGAAGCAAACAAATGCAGGAAGAATTTAAAACTGAAGAGATGATAAAGAAGCAAATATGGAAACTTGATGCAGACATCACAGTATTCTTCTCAGTGAGTCTGTTTCATAAGAAAGTTCATAGGATTAAATTGTTTTCAGATGATCAAGAACTTCAGTTTGGCTAGTGGTTATCAATGTGAACGTGAGTAGTTGTACGAGAAAATTGAGAATTATATCAAGGAAAAAGCGCCTATGACAAAGAAATATTTTTTAATCTGTTGAAAATGGTTTAATCTTAATTTTTTTCAGATATTTTCCAACAAACTGCAATTTTGGATGAGCTCAAAAATGAGAAGTTTGATTTGGGAATCACAGAATCTTTGTTCATTTGTGGTTTTCGTAAGCTATATTCAACACAAATAAGATATGAAACCTCTATTTCCATTCCAGCTTTATTTGATCACATTGGTGTGAAAACAGTCATCAATGCAGATTCTGTCCTCTACCTAGATGTTGTCAAATATGCACTAGGAGAACCAGCGTCCACAAGTTTCTATCCGGGACTATTCTCAAAGTTCATCGACAAAATGAATTTCTTCGAACGAACTCGAAACTTACTTGGATATGCCTTCTCGTGGTATTTCTCATGGACAAGGTTCCAAGGAGAGCTGGAAGCAATCAAGCCATATTACAACAAATCCTTGTCTTGGGAAGATCATATAAACGGAGCTGCGTTCTATCTGATTAACTCTAATCAGTATCTGGATTTCGCTTCTCCAACTCTGCCGAAGACCGTGTTTATTGGTGGGATGCAAGTGAATACAAAGAAACATGGGAAGGTAGAATTAGAGAAAGAATGGGATAACCTATTGAGTATTCGCAAACAAAACGTGTTGGTTTCGTTCGGATCAAATGCATTTTCATCTGATATGCCATCTGAGTTCAAAAAAGCGTTTCTGGAAGTTTTTAAGTCTATGCCTGACACTACATTCATTTGGAAATACGAAGAGGAAAATGCCACTCTGGCTGATCATCTACCTAATGTAAAATTAACAACGTGGATGCCACAGAATGACCTCTTAGGTGAGATAATTTGTTGAAAGTAGTATCCATTCGACTTTGAAGTTTCATAGCATCACAAACAATTGTTTTTTCAGCTGATGATCGTCTAACATTGTTCATCACTCATGGTGGTCTTGGTAGCTCTGTCGAGTTAGCCTATCAAGGAAAGCCAGCACTTGTTGTATGTTTAGATTTGTTATTTTTTTTTACCTTTCTATCAGTCATTATCCAGATCCCATTGATGGCTGATCAACCTAGAAATGCTCTCATGCTTACTAGACACGGTGGAGCTCTGGAACTCGATAAGTTCCATTTGGACAAACCTAGCCAAATTCGTCATGCTATAAAAACTGTTCTCAATGACCCCAACTACAAGAAGAATGCTGAAAAGCTGGCAAGCATACTCTCCTCACAACCACATCAACCAAAGGATGTGGTGCTAAAACATTGTGATTTTGCAGTGAAGTTCGGAGATTTGAAAACACTTAATTCTGAAGGGAGAAATCTAAATCTTCTTCAATTTTATTCAATTGATATCGCTTTAGCTGCGCTAGCAGTTACAATCCTACTCTTACTGTTACTATCATTGATTATCAGTTGTGTAATTAAAAAAATGTATTCATTATCTTCAAATGTGAAGAGTAAGATAGATTGACCAGAATTCAAAATGTGTGTATCTGAAAAACCAATCATTATTGGCTATACTTGCGGATCGAGAATAAATGTTCATGTTCTTGTAAGTTCATAACTTTTTTTCTAGTTTTTTATTGAAATGGTTCAAAATTTTTTTTTAAAGTCTACCTTTTGAACCTTGCAAATTTTAGAAGCTTATGAAGATTAATCAGAAGTATAGGCAGAGAAAGTGCTTTCCAGACGAATACTTTATTATGAAGGAAAACACTTCCCTGCCTTTACGAATCATGAACAGCTTTTGTAGGAAGCAACTTCAGCAGTCGAAAACATAGTCTGTAAACCAAACACTCCGTAAAAAAATTATAAGTCTAAAAAAGTGTACGGTTAACATCGTCGTAATATTTGTGGTTTGCGTATTGCGTACAGAGGAGGCCGAAAGTTTCTCGCGGCCGTGTAGTCCTCGTGAAGCATTGTTTTTCCTGCTTTTCCGTTTCTTTTCTCTTTTTTGTTCCTTTTTTGATAGGTAAAGTGCGTTTAAAGTATAGAAATTTCATCATAATACTTATCAGCCTTTAGATTTAAAGGAAAAAACAACTTGGGTGAAAAAAAAAACAATTTTGAGATTTAAAATTTTTTTTTAAAGTGCAGCACTATTTGGGGTGTGTTTATCATAATGTTACGGGGGGCTATATTAGAATGTTCCCAACGCAGCTTCTCGCTCAAACGACTCGACAGCTGGACGACGTCTTCTTCTGGTGGTTGGCTTTCTACAGAACTTGCAATTTTCTTGGTTGCAACAAGCTGCATGCTGTTTTATTTTGAAATTTTGCTCTCTCTCCCTCTCTCTCTGATTGGGTTCATTTTTTCCGTTCGTTTCTCTGTTGATGCGTGCTCTTGATTATTTTTTTGTTTGAAAGTATACTTCTTTGATTTCTATTCTATATTTTTCAGATTTTAAGTTCCAAAAGCGTTTGACAAGCCAGTAGGAGAAGCACTCAGCGAAAGTCGCGGCTCTCATTCGACAAGCAACGGACAGCTTTGCTCGAAATTTCCCTTCAATACTGCCAGGCCAATATCGACGTGTTGTTCCAATTTTAAAAATATTTAGAGCAAAATTTTAGAATCATATTTCCATTTGCAACTTTTTTTTGCCGGGAAGAGTGTCCAGTACTGATGATGATCACGCTCTCTTCTCTCTATCCTAATTTAACAGTTTTATAATCCAGTCTACTGGGCAGTGATCGAAACTGGGGAAAACTTTAAAAGATCCTATAGTTTTAATTTCCAGGGGATCATGAATTATCAACGAAGAATAATCAAACGGATATGATTTATCAAAGCGATTATGACAGAAGGAGAGATCGAAACATTGGAATTGAATGGTGTTGGAAAAATCAAACGGTAGGTAAAAATCGTAAAATATAGAAAAAAGCGAAACTCCGAACATGATAGCTTAATTATCGATTTCAGTCTTCACGCGTAGCATCTTCGTGGATGGTCCAGCCTCTTGCTCAACTGAAGACTCGACAGCTGGACGACGTCTTCTTCTGATTGTTGGCTTGTTCCACAATCTTGCTGGCCGCTTCGAACCATTGCATCGCTCGTAAAGATTGCACGGACTGAAACAAAATGCTAGTAGAAAGTTTCAAAGGAAGAAAGTAACTTACTTGCACTCGGGCTCTCCTCTCTCGTTTCTTCTCCACATCTTTGTTTCACGGCATCCACAGTTGACGCATTCGGTATTCTGATGCATCTTTCCACCAGTCGTTGCACTTTTTTTTGCTTCGCTTCTCTTTCTTCTCTGTTCTGGAGCTGGCGGAGCAACATTCTCAATGTCTCCGATTGGATCCTCGTAATCCGGAAGTTGAGTTGCAAAATCCAATGACGTTTGATCGATGGCCGGTTGTTGTTGGTACGGGACCATGATGTTCATGACAGGATAAGCTGGTTGACCTGGAAATTTGAAAATTGATTTTTTCAGAACATTAAATTATCAAAATCTCACCATAAAATTGCATGTTGCCGTCTGGCATTCCAAAAAATTGCTCAGCTGGTTGAGCCACAAACTGCTGCTCATTACAGGTCATCTCCTCTGTCTTGATATACTGTTGAGCCATCATTCGTTGATTTTCCGGCTGGATAGGATGAAAATGCATCTGCTGATCCACTGGCATCTCCATAGCCTGCAGAGTCCTCCCATATCCAAAGTGTTGAACGGGATTGAGGTTGTGATAGAACATCGGAGGTGGTGGATTATTGGAAGGCGAATAGTAGTCAGCAGAAAAAGACGAAGAAGAGTTTGGATACATCTCGACTCGGTATTCAGATGCGAATGATTCGTATTCTTTCCAGACTGTCATTGTGGAGATAGGGGGGTGGAGCTTGTGTGGGTGGAGCATTCTGCGGGACATGCGTTGAACGGCGAGTTCTAAAGGATGGTGTACACGGGTATACTTTCAGTTTTGATCTAGCCGAGATTTATGACCGCCGGACTCATGCCTTCAGGGAATAGAGGTCCATCTAAAAGAAAGACACAGAGTATACTTTCCACCGCCTTTCAGCCCAAGGAAGGATATGGTGTACAGGAGTATACCCTCCTTTTGATGAGGCCGCCACTGTTTTTTTGCCCACGATTAACCAAAAACACAGAAAAATTCAGGAGTTTATGATTTCAAAAAACTGACATAAATTGCAAAAAAACATTAAAATAGATATGAATAAACGGGAAGGGTGAGGGAGGTGGGGAATGTGATACAAAAAAGATACAGAAAAGGAGTTTTTTACAGGAGTGTTTTCAGAATTTCTTGCCAGGAGAAAATATTCACAACTTGAATGCATATCATCTTTTTCCCTCAATAAACCGTTCCCATCAGCTACAACTTAGTCGTTTCATGATTTCAAGAAACGGAACACAATCTCAAAACCAATTTATAACAGGAAGATAAGAAACGGATGTTTATCAAGAAAAAAACGAATTCAAAGAAGATAAACAAATACAAAGGTTTTGTGACAATAGTAGTTTATAGATTAAGACATGATTCGCTTTCATAATTCCATCGCACATGTAGAAAACAGTTGAATAAATAGGCGTCCAAATCCCCGAATTGGTTTTTGACCGGCAGCAATTCGAAACAAAAAAGCGTTTCCAATCTTTTGAACCTCTCACGTGCCAACATAGTTTTGCAGGTGTTGGATCTCACGCATAAAACTAGAAACGAAAATTCTCTTGATCTCTTATCACACGTTGCGCAAGAATGCCATGGAAACCCTGCTCTTTGTGGTGGGGATCAACAATTTTTTTGCTATCCTATCATCAACTTGTTTTTGATGGAATTCTGGGAAAATCGAGAAACCACGTGAATTTATTCTCATTCTGAAATTGTGCTTACTTGTTCAATGTTATCTGTTTCTACGCTTTTTTATTTTTTGAAACCGATTGTATCTCTCTTACTAGGGAACCTTCAGACATGAAAGTGGAGTTCCAGTTAGTGAGATATACCATCGGATAGCTGAGCAAGAGTTATGCACGAATCTATATTCTTTTCGGCTACCCACTTTTGTAGGTCAATTTACGTGAATTTCAAACTTAATTCTCAGTACATTTTAGTGCAGAAAAACCAACAGAAAAATGAGAAAAATGATTGACTTGAAAAATGTATTAATCCAATAAAGTTTTAGATGATTTTCTTTACTAAGATTTACTCGTGCTCAGCTGTTCGATGGCATATCTTACTGATTGAAACTCTACTTTCATGTCTGAAGGTTACGTAGTTAGACATCACTTCTATCTCAAACTTGATGAGGTGGGTTTTTGTAGATAACGTTAACAATCGTGTTCTTACACAATTGGTAATTTCTAGTATTGGAATGAAAACGATACTTCTTGTTGTGCCTTTTGGTGTTATTCGTGTGGTAAGAGGAGTTAGATGGGGTTGTCATCATAACAAATCTATATTTTGACTGCTAGGCCATTATCAGGCAAAACACTCAGGTAATTGCCTAAAATATTTTTAATCAGTACAACATAACACCGGAATATAACATAGAAAAGCGGTATACAAAAAATTGATCCACCCATTCTGACCCATTGATCTAAAAAAAACCTGTCCCCCCTCTCTCCCACGTCATGCTGACCTATCTTAAGATGATTACCATTATCCAACATCTGCTCGTTTGTCCTGGCCTCACACACATTCATTTATGGATTGACCTTTCTGTCATTGTCATCACTCACCTTCTAATTCTCGCGTATTCATTGTCTCTCGTATTGCATTCTTTAGCCTTCTTTCCAGTGTTTTGAATTTTTTGTATACCACTTTCCTATGTTATATTTCAGTGTTATGTGGTACTGATTAGGGATACTTTAGGTAATTACCTGACTGTTTCGCCTGGTGATGGCTTAGCAGCCGAAATATAACTTTGTTATGATGACAATCCCATCTAACTCCTCTTACTACACAAATAACACCAAAATGTTCAACAAGAAGTTGGTTCTTTGTTTAAAAAATTTCTGAATTCACAATTTTTCTACAACTTCTCTATAATTCATATAATTCATTCATCCTACTGTTCTCAATGTTTTTAATTGAAAATACACTTGCTGTTTCATAAATTCAAGAACGGTTTCAGTTTGCTTTTGTGGACAACCAATTTCCATTCAATTGATATAAATAATAGATAGTTTCAGATCGATACAGTGGAAACCCGTCATCATTGGGACCTGGTTAAAAAATTGCTAACATGGCTTGGCAGGTGAGTGGACCTTTTCGAAGTAGTTTCTTTTCTCCTCCATTTCTGAAAAATTATTACTGAATCTGAAATTATGACTCTCCTCTGCTTCCTTATAATGAGAAAATAATTACGAACCAAAGAACTTGAGAAATTATTGAAGTTGATCTATCAAGTATATGTATTCATACAAAAAAGACTTGTTCAAGTTTTGATAGTATCAGTTTTGGAATACACTGGATCAATTTTCAGCCAAATAATGACATCAGCACCTTCAAATGGGAAATCAATCAAAACATATACTCTCGCTTCTATCTCGAAATTCCTACCAAAGAAGATCGTTACTACCGAAAAACTGACACCGATATTCAAGATGAGCTGAGAAAATATACTCACTATGACGTAATCTGTTTCGCTGCGGAAACGTGGCGCTGGGGACAAAACACGAATCCGCCATTGCCACGCCGAAACATAGAAGTTCCAACTTCGAAAACAGTGGAAGGAGTTCGAGCTTACTACCGTGTGCTTGTTCAAGAGGAAAACAAATACATTCTCATCGCTTGTCATGCAAATCTACATGGATTTCATCGTGGAGACCTTCGTTTTGTTGAAGTGAATGATGGAACAATTCTGTCCGGGATGCCGAAATCCAGTGTCATTGGAACGCTTTTTCCTGGCGATGTTGTAGCTGTAACAAAGATGGGAAGGAAATCAAAGGCCGTCACAATACCACCCTCAGTGTTCTATGTCCATCCGGAAATTGATTGTACCTGGGAAGTCCAACATATGACACTGCTTCCTCGGAATGAGAAAAACAGAAAGGTGAACTTTGCTGTGTTAGAGAGTGGCGTGGCAATTGTAGAAGGACGTGTAGAAGCTATGAATGTTATCGAGGATTGTGAAAGCCGGCCTTCATCAGTTGATAAGATAAATTCTGGAGACGTGGAGGATGAGACACTATTGGAAGTTGATAGGATGTACACTGGTTTTGGATTTACTCCGGAAAAGATGAAAGTTAACTTCACTGAGGACTTTCATCGAAAGTACCTTTTGCCTCTAACTGATGTGACTTCGAGACTACCTTTCTATCCTAATTCTCTCGGAACAATCTACACTTATTCCTTCTCTGTTAATCAAAGTCAACAATTTGAAATTGGAGTGAGAGCCTTTAAACCAGACATTTTTCTGAACGGTACGAGAGAAGAAGTTGTAGAAAAATGCGTGATGATGGGAGCAGCTGGCGCACAAACTGTCTCTAATGGCAGATTTGATGGAAGAGGATTTTCTATCAGAGAAGTCAGACGTGAAGACCTCATTCTTCATTTTTCAATCGCCAATCCAATTGACCGGCCGACAGAGGGGAGGTGGAACACCAACAATAGAATTGTGATCGATGGAATAAATGTTTCTTATGATGCCATCATCGAAACAGTGGTTCTCGCTACCAACAGAAAAAGTATTCAGATTGCGGCTAGGCTACCAAAAGATTGCTCAAGCCATATTGATTTCCGTGCCGGCGTTTGGATTGTCCATCAACGAGAATGCACAGGACAAGTACGCTTTGATCGTGGTTTTTTCAAAAAAATGCACGAAGCATCGAACGGAAAAAAAGTGATTGAAACTCTTTATGGTGGTCGCGAAATTGACATTGAAGATTATCAAGTGAGAGAGGATGCGATTTTCACGTTCCCGAGTGTTCCGGAAATAGTACTCAATGAATACCAAAATCAATACGTGTCAATGATTCTGGCTGATGTTCCCCTGGTGTTAGGAAACTCACCATTCGGATGTGGAAAGTCAATGACAATTGTAACAGCAGCGATCGAAGTACACAAGCGAAACAATTTATACCGTAAGAATGGACATCATCGTCAACAACTCTTGGTAACACAGACAAACAACGCATGTGTTAGTTTGATAGAGATTGCTCGAAAAGTTGAAACTGTTCATGTCAAGTTTCTAAGATATGTGAGTGAATCGAATTGGAAAACGCTTCCGGAACCTTCCAGAACCGCTTTTGATTTGCCGGTGTTGATGAGAAAAGTTTTTATTGAATGGGCGACCAAAACCTTGGATGGTTACATCGATCAATCTTTGCCTGTAGAAATGAAGAACGCAATCGTCAGAAAAGTGACTCAAAACTATATGAGCCCTGAAGGTCTGGTTGGCGAAGCGAAACGAATATATGAGAACTTGACGGATTGCCACAAAGTTACTGAGCCGTCACCCAGAATTTTGAGATCAGCTTTCTTTATGCTCTACCAGCCGGATATCATAGTCACAACTGCAGATTCTCTTCCTTCCCTGTTGCATTGTAACTGTCTCAAGTTTATTGCAAACGTACAAATAGACGAGGCTAGTCAACTGCCCGAGTACACTCTCATCTACCTATTGCAATGCTTCCCCCATGCCGGATTTGGACTTGTTGGAGATATAAAACAGTTGCCTCCACATTGCGAGAAAGAGTTGATCGGTTATCTCAAAGAATATGGTATTGGAAATACAATGGAAAGGGCACTGACCCATGAAATGTTTCCACAATCAGCCCTGCGATACGTGTACCGCTGTCATCCAGTCACCACAAATATTCTCAGCGACCTATTTTATAATGGGAGTTTGATTTCCGGTGTTGCGGAAAATGATAGAAATGAGTTCATGAGAATGAGAACGGATATTTGGCCCAATCAAGAGTTCCCAATACTGGTTCTGGATCACGAACAATCAGGATATCGAATGGGAACTTCTGTTGCCAACGTATCTGAAAAATTGAACGTCTTGAAGATAGTCCGCATTCTGACTCGCGAACTAAATGGCTATGCGCTAAGAGACTCGGACATTGGTGTCATTTCATTCTACCGAGCTCAAGCTTCACTTCTCACTGAAGCGTTTCGAGGAACAAATGTTAAATGTGGAACTGTCGACGCTTTTCAAGGAACTGAACGAGAGGTGATGATTGTTTGCTGTACCAATGGCAAGCCATCGGATTTCATGAAAAGTCCACACAGATTCAACGTGGCAATGTCAAGAGCTCGTCAAGCTACTATTGTCATTGGGAATGTGGCAAACTTGATCAATGCAATTTATTGGAAGACAATAGTGAAAAGAGCCAGAAAGAATGATTGCTTGATGAATGTATAGTTTATTCAATTAGAGAAGCTTCCATGTGATTAATATATTTATTCTTACAGATCTCCAAATTTGTTGATGAAGATGCTTCTGACTGTATTCCTCCGAAGAACTATTACGAAATTCCAGTTAGTTTTTGTTTTTACGGTCCTCGGACAAGGTTTTTATAGAGTGAGGGACAATTGTTTTCAGCCTGACAGCAGTGACGACGATGATGACAGCAGTGATGATGATGACAATTTCCCTAAAGATGATGAGAAAACATTCAATGCTCCGGAAGTGGAGAATGAAAGTCGAGGCAACACAGAGACCCAAGAAGATGACACGGTAAGTAGTTTTTTCAAAGCCCAAAGCTGACAAAAATATGGTCTCGTTTATAGGCCGAGGATGACGAGGACGAACAATCAATTGTCAATGAGAACTCGGATCCTAAATCTAAATCTGCAAAAAGACGAGCTCGACGGTTCCGTGCTAAACAGCGTCAGATGGAACAACAGGAACTAGTAGATGATCAGAATGAAAACGTTCCGAAGGGTGATAGACAAGTAAGAGCTCGACGAGGTGGTAGGCATAGAAAAGGAGGAAGCGACAACAAGACGCGAAAAGATGGCAAGGTAAGCTGTTTTTCAAAATCCTTCAGAGCAAAATACAGAAATCGAAACAGAATATTTTTTTCTAGGTCGGGAATGAACATGATTATGAAAGTACAAGAAGAGAGAATCAAAGGTTACGAAGCATGGTGAAGCAGATGGCACAGCTGTTAGATGAACAAAACAAAAATCGTAGCGAGAAAAGCTCCAATCCCCTGGAAAGACAGAATGCACAAGTTGGTAAACTTTTACTTGTGTGCTGTGGTTTTACTGTTTTTGTTCTTTTTGTTATTGTTTGTTTATGTCGTGATGATCGCTAAACGGAATAATATGAGAATAAAAAAAATTGTGTGTGCATCATTTTTGTGTCGTGGTTGTTCTGAAATGTCTTATGGGGAACTTCTTTTCCAGATCTATCTACCTTTTGTTGGACCGAACTCTGTCAAAAAAAGAGCACGACCTGGCAAAAACCAAAGAGCCGCACTACGCAGAAGGCAGGAACTATTGAGACAGGAAGAACATAATCAGGTATGTATTAAATAATTGAGATATTATACTTTTTTTCTTGTTAGAACTGGAAGTTCTAATGTATTTCGTTCCAGATTGCTGAACAGGTTAGTCCCAATGCTATGTGAAGCCCACGAGAAACCATGTCCGCTGAAAAATGTTCATTAACTCCTTTTGGTTTTTAAAATTTTTTTTTTTTGATTTCAACGAAGTTTTGATCAACTATTCTTATACCTCTGTCCTTGAAGCTTTTCTGACCATAACATTTATTTTTCCTGAACTCAATGAACTTCTCATTTTTCAACTCCAGGCAAACAGTACGTGAAAATGTTTGGTTTTTTGGTCGCTTATCAAACACAAACCATGCGATGACCACACCAGACTAGCTGATAGAAATGGAAAAAAAAGTATATAAAGAATAAGAACATTTTTTCAAAAATCACAGTTAATCATGAATCTGCTTTACTTACTTCCATTATTTCTCTATCATTTTTGTGATCTCTGTAATGCATATAAAGTTCTAGTATTCAATCCGGCTTTCGGTGCAAGTCATTCTAATTTTTTAGGCAAGATTTCTGATATTTTAATCGATGCTGGAACTGATGTGGTGAGATTTTGAATCGATGATTCATTGGAGAAGGACTTTGTTTCAGACAATGCTTATCCCCATATCCATGCAGGGGAAAAAGCATCTAGTCGGCTCGAAAAAAGTAAAGAAAATTATTCGAATAGATCAAGATCCACGTAGTATTGAGCTGTACAAAGAATCCGGTGCAGAGGATGTTTTGAGAAAAAAGATTTGGAAAGTCGATGGGGATATTATGATGTTCTTCCAGATGGCAGCAAATTTCAGCAAGAATTGTGGTTATCAGTGTGAACGTGAGTTATTCCATTGTTTGTTTACAAAGAATAGAAAAAAAACTGTTTTTAAAGATGTTTTCCAACAAACCAAAATCCTGGAGCAGTTGAGGAATGAAAGATTTGATTTGGGTATCACGGAGTCATTGTTTATTTGTGGATACCGTAAGTTTTCCAAGATTTTCAAAGAAAACTTTTTCCAACTAAAACTTTCAGCTCTCTTCGACCATATTGGCATAAAAACAGTCATAAACGCTGACTCGGTTTTATTCATGGATGCTATGAAAAATGCTCTCGGAGAGCCTGCATCCTCAGCCTACTATCCAGGTGAGTGTTGATCAGTAGTGAACAACTTTTTCATCACATCATTGTTTGCAGCACTCATCTCACCAATGACTGATAAAATGTCAATATTGGGAAGAATCAAGAATTCTATTCAAATGTTACTTCCTGCTTATTTTTCAAAAATGAGATTCGAAGAAGAGCTGGAAATGATCAAACCTTTTTATAATGGGACAAAAACTTGGAGGGAACACTTGGAAGGAGTCGCATTTAATATGGTGAACTCGAATAGATACTTAGATTATGCTAGTCCGACTCTCCCTAAGACAGTGTTCGTAGGTGGGATGCAAGTAAGCACTAAGAAACAAGGAAATGTGAAATTGAGCGAGGAATGGCATAATCTCTTGGATAAGAGAAAACAAAATGTGCTAGTTTCATTTGGATCGAATGCATTCTCTTCTGAAATGCCAGATGAGTTCAAGAATGCATTCTTAGAAGTGTTTGAATCGATGCCCAATGTTACATTCATTTGGAAATACGAGGTGGAAAACGCTACATTAGCGAGTCACTTACCGAATGTAAAACTGACAACGTGGATGCCACAAAATGACTTGTTGGGTGAGTGAGAAGTACCAGAAGTTTTTCCAGAAGATAATCATTTCAGCTGATCCTCGTCTTAGTCTTTTCGTCACTCATGGTGGGCTAGGCAGCTCAATTGAACTCGCTTATCAAGGAAAACCAGCTGTTGTGGTGAGTACTAAAACCATCGATTTATGATCCAAATTCTGATTTGACAATTTCCAGATCCCACTGATGGCGGACCAACCTCGCAATTCTCACATGTTGACTCGTCATGGTGGAGCTGTTCAACTGGATAAGAAAAACCTCCATGATCCAAAATTCATTTGGAACGCTATTATGAAAGTTTTGAATGACAAAAATTATCAAAGGAATGCAGAAAAATTAGCGAATATTCTGGAAGAGCAACCTTTTAGCCCATCAGACGTAGTTTTGAAGCATTGTGATTTCGCTGTGAAGTTTGGAGTTTTGGATACGTTTCAATCAGAAGGAAGGAATTTAAATATGCTTCAATTTTATTCCATAGATACTTTTGTTGTGTTTTCCTTGGTGGTATTGGTCTTAATTGCAATTACCGCACTGATTTTCATTTGTTGTATCAAGTTATGTAGAAAGATGTTTTGGAATAGAAAACTAAAAGATGAATAAAAGCTTTGTCAGATTCGAGCAATTTATGGAAAGGTCGCTTCTCTTATAAAACATCAGAAAAACTTCAATTGGTGCAAAATCAAATACTTCTTCCTCTTACCGTAACTCTCGTCACGTGTTTACGTCACTGTCTTCCTCGAGGTCCACTAGAATTAATCAAACTAAACATAATTCAAAAACGAGCAAACACATCAATTACATGCACATGTCATCTTCTGCCTTCTTCTATAAATATATACATGAAACGGTAACATTTTGGTCGCTGACGACTAAAAACTCTTTCGTGCTACTGTCTCTTCTCCAAGACACACCTAATCCTGTCCAAATATGCGAGTAATGCACGATTCACCGCGTCTGCAATTATTTTTCACCGACAGATCACACAGTCTTCTACCTGATAAGAAGTGATTACTATAAATAGGATTCTGGATAACTCCTGTTTAGTGTGGTGACCAAAATGTTGGCGGCTCTTTTCTTAGTCTTACTTTTATGTGATGAAGTTCAAAGTCTAACAGGACCTGAACAGGTTCATATCGCATTTTATACTAGTCCGTGGGATATTTCAGTAAGTTGGATCACGTTCGAAGAAGGTAAGTATTATCTTCAATTAGAAAAACAAAAACAGTTTTTTGTGGTTCCAGCCACACCCCAGCTTTCTTATGGAACTTCTACTGCTTCAATGCAAAATCTGACTGGAACCACAAATACTTGGATTTTTGGTGGAATCACTAGACATTCTCATGTAGTAATTCTGAACAATTTGAAGCCTTCAACACAATATTGTAAGTCTCAAAAAAAAAAAACTTTTCGAAACTCTAACCGTTCAGATTATCAAATTGAAAATCGTGTTTTCAACTTCCGAACGCTACCAGCCAATCTAAGTTCTTATAAAGCTTGTGTCTTCGGAGATCTTGGAGTTTATAATGGAAGATCTACCCAAAGTATTATAAACAATGGAATCGCTGGAAAGTTTGACTTCATTGTGCACATCGGGGATTTGGCATACGATTTGCACAGTAATAATGGCAAACTGGGAGATCAGTATATGAACACTCTGGAGCCCGTGATATCAAAGGTAAGGGTTGAAAACAACTACAGGAAGACGGACTTTTCAAACTGTTTACCAAATGCTTCAGATTCCTTACATGGTAATCGCTGGCAACCATGAGAACGATAATGCAAATTTCACGAATCTCAAGAACCGATTTGTAATGCCACCAACAGGATCGGATGATAACCAATTTTATAGGTACTCTTGTTTCATATTACTTCATTTTTACAATTTGTATTCAGTATTGACATCGGCCCGGTTCACTGGGTTGGTCTATCCACAGAATATTATGGATTTGAGGAGCAATACGGAAACACATCTATCTTTACGCAGTTCAACTGGCTTACAAAAGACCTGGAAACCGCAAATAAAAACAGACAAAATGTTCCATGGATTGCATTGTATCAGCATAGACCGTTCTATTGTAGTGTGGAGGATGGAGCAGATTGTACACTCTATGAGAACGTTGTGGTAAGTCACTGTCACTAGATTTCATTGGATTCTTGTTGTGGGAGACCAACATTTCAGAACTGTGAAAGCAGATTTTTCAGCTTCGCCACGGTGCTCTTGGAATCCCAGGTCTTGAACAAGAATATATCAAAAACTCGGTTGACATTGGATTTGCCGGACACATGCACGCCTACGAAAGAATGTGGCCTGTTGCTGACCTTAAATACTACAAAGGAGCAGATGCATATCACAACCCAGTAGCCCCCGTCTATATTCTGACTGGATCAGCCGGATGTCATTCGTCTGGAATGAAGTTCAGTCCAATTCCGATGCCCTGGAGTGCTCATAGAAGTGATGACTATGGGTATACTGTAATGACAGTGGCAAACACCACCCATATTCTTTTTGAACAAATTTCAATTGATAAGAATGAAGCTGTCATCGATTCTGTGTGGGTCAGCAAAGATTCGGGTCACCTACACACGGAAGAAAGGAGAGTGGAAGCTGCTGGACAGAAGTTTTATTGAACATTTCAATAATTGTAACAAAAATTACTTTGAATGCATGTATAAATTGGTTATTTTTCAATCTCTAATGTCATTCACCAGCAAAACAACTATCTTATTTCTCTAGATTCTGACCTAGTCATTGAATTTCTGTCCAATTGTAATTGACATCTACTAAATGATCTTTGTTGAAGGATACTCAATCGAACAGACTATAAGATACAGATACAGAAAAACAATAGTAGCAGTTTTAAAGATGATAAGAGAAAAAGTGAAAATTGACAGTTGCCTCTCTGTCTAACTCTCCATTGTCTCGTACTTCATTTAAAAATGACCACCTAATCAGCAGAGACGGTCACTTCTACTGAAATAATGTTACAGAGGTTTTCAGTTTTACTACTATTATTATGTTCAATTAGTTCTGCCTACAAGATTCTAGTATTTTCTCCAGCGACGAGTAAATCCCACCTGATATCAAACGGAAGAATCGCAGATGAGTTGGCACGAGCTGGACATAATGTGGTAAGAGCATCATAAGTAGTCCATTATTTCAACTTTTCATATTTCAGACATTGTTAGAAGTGGACTTCCTTGGGATTGTTGACAGTACCACAAGTGCAAAACTAGTCAAAAAGACCATCGTGAGAACTCCAAGAGGAATGCAAGAATTCAGAAATGTGCTGCAAGGATTCTCAGAGATTGTAATGGAAGATGGAGGGCTAACTGAATTGTTGAGAGGAAATATTCAATACCAGAGTGCCTACAATGCGCTTTGTGAAGGTACGCGATTAGTTCCTTGTTGAAGTCTGAAAATAAGAATCTAGTTTGCACTTCTTGTTTAACAATAAACACTAACGCAAACGACGATAGTTGATAAGTGTGCTCAAATAAGTTATACAATTTGTTGAAACATAAAAACTGAAAATTATATTTGCTGAATGATTTACTACTAATGTTTGCTTGCTACTAGGAAAATTGCATAAAAATGCGACAGTTTTCTTTTACTATTGTGATGATTCATAATGATTCTGAGTTATTCTGAAGCATTCTAACAAAACTTATCAAAATATAACTTTTTTTTCAGAACTATTGGAACGTGATGATGTTTTCGAATCCCTCAAAGCTGAAAACTTCGATGGATTCTTTGCAGAACAATTGAATATTTGTGGTTTTGGTTACGCCAAGGCTCTTGGAATAGAGAGAAGATTCCTCATTTCCAGCTGCCCATATTTTTCTCATGTTTATGATTACACAAGTCTTCCTGCTCCATATGCCAGTGTTCCATTTTCATCGGACATGAGTCCAGAGCCAACTTATCTGGAGAGAGCAAAAAACATGTTGAATGGGCTCACTTGCAACGTTTTGTTACGTTATTTGCACACCAAGTTGGATGCGATTTTCAGAAATAAGTTTGGGTAGGTATAAGTTTTTTCCCTTCTTACTTCCGTTGTATTCTCTGGTGGTTCTAGAACTTTGGACTTTCTTCCTGATTCTATCTGATTTTTGATTCGATTCTTGACTTATGCGAAGATTATTCATATTTTCAGCCCAGATTTCCCAGCAGTGACGGAAATCGTGCGAAATGTCGACATCATCTTTTTGGCAACAGATGAAATCATTGACTTCTCTGCTCCCACACTTCCCAATCTGGTGAACATTGGAGGACTCGGAGTCGATGACGACACCACCGAAATGAGTCCACAAGTTGAGGCCGAAATGAAGAAAGGCAAGAATGGAGTGATATTTTTCTCCCTCGGAACTATTGCCAACACTTCTACGATTGATAAAAAAGTGATGGACTCGTTTCTGGGAATAGTGCAGAAGTTTCCCGACTATCATTTTTTGATTAGAGCTGACAAGTATGATAAGAACACGAAGGAGAGAGCAAAGGGTGTTTCGAATGTGTATGTTTCTGATTGGCTTCCACAACCGGCCATTTTGCGTGAGTTATTGGGAAAAAATATAAGGAACTGGAAATAGTTGTGCTCACATTTCCACGTTCCAGATCATCCACGTCTCCGCACATTTATCACTCATGCTGGCTACAATGGTCTCGTGGAAGCTGCTCGAGCGGGAGTACCTCTGATTACGATTCCGTTTATGTTTGACCAGAACTTGAACAGTAGAGCGATTGAGAAAAAGGGATGGGGTATCAGAATGGACAAGTTGCACCTCCTAACAAATCCAGAAGCAATTGAAGGAGCTATCAGAGAGATGCTCACCAATCCAAGTTATACTCAACAAGCACATCGTATCCGGGATTTGATAAAAACTAAGCCAATGGGAGCCCGAGAAAGATTCATCAAGACCACAGAATGGGTGATTCAAAATGGAGGAGTTCATGAATTATTGACAGAGGGAAGAAACTTAAGCATAATCACTTCATATAATCTAGATATCCTTGTTCCAATTTTTCTGTTTTTCTTATTTTTCATTATAATTCCATTTTTCAAACTCATCGGTGGATTTTACTATTTTAGCTGTTTCGGTCATATTGAGTCGAAGCAGAAAAAAGAATAGAGGTTTGTCTATGAAGCTCAGTGTCAATGAACCAACTCTTTATGATTTGAAATGAACGATAATCGAAATCTTTCCGTTTTTTTTTTCCCAGTCTTCTTTCTTTTCTCAAGCGCAGAAGTTCCTCTAAGTTGGTCACACGGAATCAAAACACAAGAGATTAGACGACTTATAAAATTATCCGAGAGTCATTATCACGTTTTTCTGGAAGCCGCCCGAACTGCAGAATACCCATTTGATTTGGTGTTGATATCGTCATCCGTGAGTTTTGATATACTGAATCGGCACTGTCGGACTGCCAGTAGGTATTTGAAGAACATTCTGAAATACGGAGTTGAGGTACATCATAGCATAATCTATTCTTTGCAACCAAAGCCCATATTTTACATAAAAGCAGTTCATTCGAATGTTTACTCACCTTCTGAAAGGAATCACAAACACAATTGATAAAATTGGGTCAATCAACGTTGGAAGAATCACCAGAAATGAGTTGAAGTATTCCAGGAATAATACTCCAGTTTCTGAAATTTGTAGGGGTTTTATCTTCCAAAAAATGAATAGATCCCAAATGATATCTTACCGGAATACTGAGTCAGAAAGAATTGAATGATCAACGGAACAAAGCAGACACTTGGAATCAGCGTTTGTATCGTGAGCCCCGTGATCATACTCTTTGCATGCTTGATCCGAGGCGAATTGTATTCTTCATATTCGTTTAGAAGAACCCAAATTTTGCTGAAAAATGTATTTTCTGATTCAGATGGACGCAACGAGTTTTCTAAAAACGTGAATGATGGACAAGAAAAAAAATTCCGGGTTGAGAACGATCAAAACTTACTTTCGATATACCAATGCTGCTATCGGATTCAGAAACAGAACTATCGTGAATAAGATTGTTGAAATCTTCACAGATGGAGATTTCAATGCTGAAAATCCAAAAATCGAGTCTGGCTCAAACAAATATGACGGATGCAAGGCTCGAGTTTCAAGAACGATTGCATTGTGATGTGATGGATTTATGAATTGGCATACAGCACAGAATAGAGCCGGAAGATGAACAATAACAAAGTTCCTGGTTAGTTGATATGATGAAAGTTTTTGATGTGACAGTATTTTGTATCGATAGTAAAATACGTGGACGATTGCAAAGAGTGCTACCATGGAGGATGCCTGGAAATGAAGATCTTTGTTCAAAGAAGTTGTGTTGCAGACACGAAATCTGATATTGAAATATGATGAACATATTGGGGTTGAATAATCTCAATTAGAACTTTGGAAGATCATAAACTTGGAAGTTTGGAATTCAAAATGAGCTCAAAAAAATTGAGAAGAAAATTTCTGCAAATGAATTTCCGCTAGAAGAATTTCTAACTTACTTATGAGATCACCATGATGAACAATGTTAGGAAACTAGCTTACGTCACTATTCTAACTACGTTCAAGCTACTGTTTCAGAATGCCTAAGGGTCTTTAAAACAATTCTGAAGTTTGCTTTCTATCTCCGCATAATGAACTTCATCGAAACTCATCTGCAAATTCTGCAAACGATATTGAATCTTTTTTGCAAATCTTCCCGCAAACATTTTCCAATCTTAGACCTCCAACTCACATCTCTCAGCAAGTGGATCAAGAAACAAGTATTTCTTCCCAATCTTGTACATATTCCAGTACACACAAACGCCACTGTTGACTGATTCGGCACCATCCGACATTGTGTCAGAAATCCCGCAACTATAGTAACAAGTTGAGCAACACAAATGTTCAAAAGATATATTCTCATGGAGCGGAGCGTTTTTGTTTGGTTTTTGAAGATGAGTAAAAGTAGAAGAGCTTGCGAGAAGAGTACTGTGATGGCGAATATTGGGTAGGCAACTGATATGAAGGCAAGAATGTCCACTTCCTTCATTTCGAAGATCTGGAAAGAAAATATGAAGAAAACATATTAGAACAATCAAAACGAAACAAAATGAGAAAAGAAGAGAGTTATATGAAATGAACATAAGAATATGAATGATTCAGAGCTCACAACAAAGAATATAGGTTTAATCATGCGAGAGCTGTTTACAAATCTGACTACAACGTTTTCAAGTATACTATGATCCAAACGAAAATTCTTTTATGTTGACGTTCTGTTCTTCAGGGATTGACTACTTTTTTGAAAAATATATCTCAGTTTTACTTGGAAATTTTGTGACATACTCTTCGTTTTGTTTTCAATGTTTTGCCTTAGAAAAACCACAAGTTTTCAGATAGAGTTCATCCTCGAACTTTTCGGATTAGCCTAACTAGTCCAGACTAAGAACAAGCACAAGTAATGGGTAAAATGTAATGACGAATATCTCGGATTACTGATGCTAAATAGGTGGGAAAAGCGGCGGGCTGTGTCCGAAGGCATGTGAGAGTGTGAGAAACAAGGGATGATGTGGGGGAGGAGTAAACGGACATGAATTTGATATTCTACTCACGGCCATTTCCAGAAATAATGTCAGAAGTCAGGGAAGGAACGAGATCTGAAATTTTGAGAAAAGAGAGACTAAAATTCAAATCCGATCATGTTGTTCCCGCCCTCGTAGTAGCAAAAGCAAAAAAGTATGATCTGAATGAATAGAGCAAGTTGAGCGGAAGGAAAATCGCCGGAAGTGCAGAGGGATCGAAATATGAAGGATAGGAGGTGAAAAGGATTATATCTTGTGGAAGGAAGAAGAAAAGTAAGCTGGATTTTGTTGTCAGTGTTCTTTGGAATTTCGAACATAAACTATGAAAAGTGAGTACGTCCTTGTTAGAGTTTCAGAAGCGTATTTTCGTGAACCAAGTTTCAAAGACTCTGCAAACCACCCTGTTAGGATGACTACAAAAACCAAAAATGCTCGTCATAAATTCGTAAAATTTTTGCTCTTTGCGTTCTTCTGACAAACGTTTTCTTTGTGCTCTATTGTTGACCCTTTTTGTGCTTTTTGGCCAAAAAAGAAATCTATCCATTCATGTTGTAAATGTCAAAAAAGACACTAACGTAAGTGGAATTTTGTCTGGGAGATATTGAAGAAAAGGTTCTGAGGAAACGTGAATATAGAGTTACAAAAAATGTAATAACCAAAAAAAGAAATCTGGATTTCACCAAACTACTCCAGCAAAACTAAATATTTCAGTTCGAATGCAATCAAAGTGATATTTGTAGTCAACTCAACTCCAAAACTTCTAAATCAAAAAATATTATTATTTCCAAAAGATCAATCTGTCCAATATTATTCCCTCCTACACCTATTGAATTCAATTTTGCAAATCTCCTGATCACCAAGTATTCAAAAGTTTATCTGATCTGAAACACTTTCTTGCTGACATGAAACCTATTCGACACAAAGAACACAATTTTCAACTTGAAGCAGGCGGATTGGAACAAACTTCCTGATCATTATGAGTGGGTTAAATGTCAGGAAGTGAAACACAGAAAAAGGAAGTTTGAAGCTTCAATGGTTAGAAAACATATTTCCCGAAAAAAAAAGTTTAAAGAAGCATTAGAGAACGAACAGAAACCATGAAACTTGAAGTGGAAATTGAACCGACTAGCGTTCAAAATAGAAAACAGGAGAGCCTTGACGTTTTCAACAAATTTCTCCCAACACGCACGGTAATTCGATATCTTCTTTCAAAGAGCACACTGGTTCCAGCTTCAAACTGCACATATTTCCAAAACCACGTGGCCAACACGCTGGAAGCATAACGTCGTCTACTCGTCTTCTGCTTGATCAAACAGAAAAAAGATGCGGGGAATCTCATTTGCATGCCCTCTAACCTTTAATCCTCCTCCCATTCCTCATTTCAACACAAACTACTTCTGTTTTTCAGTTTTCCATTTTCGTCCCTTCCCATCATCATCACACAAAATCTTCTTAAGTATTTTGTTTCTCGTGGGAGATTCACGGAATGTGTAGACAGATATTACGAATATTACGATAGTTTTTTTTTTCACGGGAGCAACATCTGGTGTTGAAAAAGGCGGCAAAAAGTGATTCCTTTAGAAGTGGTTGAGTGGTGAAAGAGGGAAAGCAAATATGAGGGATACGGTAGAAAAGTGCAAATTTTCAAGAGGCAGATGACGATCTTTTGAACTTCCAAAAAAAACAATTTGGAACAGAAGAAAACCGAGAAAAAAAAAGAGTTCGAAACTAGAGTTTAGTTTTTCAGACATCCAACTGAAAATAGAAAAAAATGTTATGAATTTCAACAAGCTAATGAAGCTAATATATGTACCTTATCCTTACACTGAGTTTGTTCGAGTGTACGAAACAGGTACAAAAACAAGCTACGTCAGAATTTTGACATCATCAGAGGTATAATCAATTTGAAGCAGTTGCAATTCACATGAATTTTCAGAAAGGAAATAAGTACGATATGAAAGAAAACAAATAAAAAAAATTAATTGCAGTTCTACGGTTATTGAGATGCACTAGCTAATTATGGACACAGAGCCAAAGATCAGGGGTTTTCAAGCAAAAGCGAACTTATAATTGCATAGAGATGTGTAAAAACAAGAAGCAATTTCAGCATAATTAGTTCTCGATGTGGAAGTGAAAATTCAAAATCTGCACCTTTGATCTTCACCATGAAACTAATTTGTCCTTTTGTTTCAAATGCGGGAGCAAAAAATTACCAAATGACCGGCACACACAAAAAATCATTTCCAGGACACTATCACAAACATATAGAATTCGAAACATATTTCTCGTGGCACCCTCATTAATTTTTGAAATGAACAGAATCCACGTGGTTGCCTATAGTGATATCAGAAAAAGTATTGTTTCTCTACTTCGGAAACCGGTGGTTTCTGAATGGCTCCTACACCGACAGCAACGAAATCCCGGAAAAAGACTGAACGAGACAAGAAAGAAGAAGAACTGAAACTGAAGAGACTACGAGAGGTTAGCACCATAGTACAAGAGACATTTTGCAGTAAATTGGCTTGATTGTCCTTTAGCAAATTTCGAGATTCTCAACGAATTCTAAATTGTATTAGTTTGGGAAAAATCAGGCTAATTGTGTATTGCGTCAAGTGGCTCAGATTGATTATGGAAAACTTTATTTTAGGCTCAAGCTCTGATTCTCTCAATTATCCTAAGTTATTCTAAATGGTAAGAGAAAATCTAGTTTTTGAAGGATAGTAATTTGTAAATTAGGAAAATCAAAAAGAAACTTTCGAAATGTTTATACTTCCATTGTTATTCTTTTTGAGTCCCTGTGACACTTCTTTGTGTGAACGAAGCCATCATCTCAATTTATTTTGCTGCAAAACATCAAAAGACCAGAATTTCCAAATGAAAACCGTCATTCTTTTCAGAAACAAATCCTGAAGAAAATCGGAATCGCAAGGCCTTACCCCTATGAAAGACGATTCAAACCCTTCGAATGCTCCTACATCATAGAAGATCAACGCTGTAAAGATCTTCATCCACCACGAACCGAACAATCAATCATTGAACTACTCGCCCAACCCATTCCAGGATCCGCGCTGAATCCAGTAACTGATATGAGTCTTGTCAAACTAACCGTGCTGAAACTAAACTCTGAAACTTGTCTTCCAGTTTTAGATTTGTAAAATGATTCTCAATTTTTTCTCCTTTTTTGTATGCTTTTTCTGTCTTCTCACCAACTCGCACTATTGAATAAATTCGTGTCTGTCCGTTACCGTACCGTTGAAAGATACCAACAGATGTTCATGGCTTCTTTCTTTGAGTGGATCACTCGAGAATGGGGGAGGAGCTTCGGTTGAAAAACATATGTGGGTGAAACAAAGACTTTGAAAAGTCATTCATTCACAATCATTTCTATTAGAATGTCGGCCTGGAAAGTTGTTCTGAATGAAGCTGAAATCAAGAAGAATGCTCGGAAGGAGTAAGTTTTTTTTTATGATGTCTATTATAGGGCTAAACCTCTTAGTACTATCCACTTTCCAAGTCAAAGCAAAAAATATACATTTCAGATACCAATCATCTATGTATCGAGAAAGAGTAAAACTCATCAAAGAAATTGCTCATCTTCTGCTTCCAGAATTACAATGTCGTGGAGAAACTCGTGATGTATTGCAGTAAGATTTAATAACGCCCTATGTAAATAATTCTCCAAATTTTACAGGGGCATCAGAGAAGTCTTCGAAAATAAGTTCCCGGAGAAAATTGGCAAGGAAAATGGAGTGAAATTCAGAAGAACTGTCCAGTTTAATGGAAGCAGAGTGTCAATTTGGGCAACTGCAGATTTCTCGAAAAACTACGAACTGTTCCTCGAAAGAAAAGAAGAAAAAGATGCAATGATGCGCGCTTCAAAGCCAAACAAGGATTCTAGAGAGAATGCTGTGGGCGACGCAAACATAGAAGAGCCCGTAGCTGACGAACTGACACAGATTGTTAATTATCACATTGACAGGGTATTTTGTGTTCTAACTTTTAGCTTTTTGATTAATTATTTCCAGTGGGTGGTACCAGACGAGCTGGAAGCTCAACTTGGTCGTTTGAAACACACTCCGTCTCCAATAGACTTCTATGCAGACTATCCGATGCCAACTCCACTTATGAATCATGCAAATTATGAGTTTGAGGCCGTTCAAGTGGATAGAGGATATCAAGAAGTAACTGGACATTTGCCACCGAGTCCACCAATGAATGCATATTCACATTCTTTACTGTCACCCTTCCGTCCACCAGCAGTCAATGGGATGATGAGACATGTAAACGTGGATGCATATGCTAATCCGAATGTTGGAGTATGGCAACCTGACCCGACATTGCTTGAACTCTACTCACCTAGAGTGGCTTTTGGACAAACGAATCATATTCATGAGAATACCGATTACAGATTCCATTGATTACAATTACTTTCTCGCTTTGAGAATTTGCTCTCTTCTATTCAAACAATTTTCAAATATTTATGTATTCCATTGATAAATACGCTTTGCACAATAAACCAGTTGATAATATTAGTAGGCTTTAAACACTCGTGAATTTCGCCTAAAAGTAGTTTTCCTAACATTGAATGAAAACTTTGATGACATCAGCTTTTTGGGTCCTCTTGAACGCCTCCAAAGTTTCTTCAAGTTTATAATGGGCACGAGTCAAACCGGAGAGGTCGAGTTTTCCAGAACTGAGTAGTTCAATGGCAGTTGGATAACTGAAATTTTTCTAGTTGAATTTAGTGTATTGATTATGGACTGAAAATTTCTGTCTTACCAATTTACATATCTGAAAATTCCTCGCATATCAACTTCTCTGGTTGCCGACTCGATGATTGGAATGTCTACGCGATCAGCTCCAAGACCGACAAGAACAATGACTCCACCGGACTTGGTAGTCTGAAAATTTTATTTATTATTGTCATTTCATTAAAGACTTGTGCCAATCTTTTTACCGTGATAGCAGTTTCAATACTTGGTTGTGCACCGGTACACTCGATGCATACTTGTGGTTGCTGGTATTCCAATGCGGTGATGATCTCCGCTCTTACTGTCTCAATAGACTTCCCCCTGTAATTTGAAGATCAGAATTTGCAACTCTTAAAAGTAACCGTACTTGACATTGATAGTGGCATCTGCTCCTAGTTTCTTGGCAAGAGCGAGTCGTCCTTCGTCGAGATCAGTGATAACAACTTTTCCAGCACCCACTGCTTTTGCAGTTAGAAGATTCAAAACACCGATTGGTCCGGCTCCACAAACCAGAACTCGATGCCCCATTTGAACGTTTCCACGACGACAAGAATGAATCGCCACTGACAATGGCTCTATGAGAGCTCCGTCTTCAAAAGAGAGATTATCAGGTAATCTGAAAAAACACAAAACGCATCAGAGTGAAACTGATTTGCTTACTTGAAACAAAAATCAGCATCATGAACAACATATCTGGAAAGAGTTCCATTAATCGGCGGCGTTGCGAAAAACTTCATTTCCGGGCAGAGGTTGTATCTACCAGTTTTGCAATGCTCACAGAGTTTGCATGGAAGTCCTGGCTCCATTGCGATTCGGTCACCAACTTTCAAATGAGTCACTTCACTACCAACTTCGGAGACCACTCCAGATGTTTCGTGGCCAACAATCTCAAAATGAATAATGTAGTTCACAGAGAAAATATACACCTACCATGGGCTCCTTCACAACGAATGGTCCGATGGATCCATGAGTCCAATAGTGGACATCACTCCCGCATATTCCTACAGTGTGAACTCTAATTTGTACTTGTTTCGGTCCAGGTTTTGGAATTGCAACTTGCTCTAATCGGAGATCATCCACACCGTAGAGAACTGCTGAGAGGTTATCCTCAGACATTATCTGGTTTGAAAATATTTTAGTGTTGAAAACGAATTGAATGAATAAAGAAAATTGAAAAGAAGGAAATGAATCGAAGAATAAGACAATAAATGTTATATTTATCTCGCTTATCTATGAATCTGTCGTTGTTGTTAGTGGAAAATTGATAAGATAGAAATTGACACCGAAGAAGACAGAACAACACGTGCTGTTGAAAGAGGGTGCATAGATATTCAGAGATTTAGGTGGTTAGAAAAGAGATGGGTTCAAATTGATTGTTGACTTCTGGACTTTGCAGATAAAACGTTCCAGATCATAGGAACTGAAACTTGGAAATCGTTGGTAAATGGAATCAGGAGCATAACAAAAGAAACAATTTATTTCTCATAACTGTCATAAGTTCTGCAAATATCAGAGCTGTACATTCTGAATTTTCTCAAACTTTTTGAAAAAAAATAGAGGGTAGACCTGAAATGTGTACAAAAACATTTATCTTTTCAAATGTGCTTCATAACAACTTGATTTATTAACTTCGGGAGTAACTTGGAACACATAAGCGAAACAAGCAATTCTCTGGAATTGTTGCTAGGACCATTCCCATAGTATTTCCATAGTTTTCAGAATTTGTCCAAAAATTTTGAATTTTTCTGCTAGCTTTTTCAACTTTTTCTTTCCAAAGTTACAAACACCCGTGTTGTTCTCAGAACGATCTCTGTATCCTCCTTGACATATATTGTAGTTTGGTACTTTGTGCACAATGTGTATATACTTTAGTCTAGTCCATTATTTCTGCCTTGTACACTCTTTGTAAATAAGACCAAAAGCTCATTTCCGTCTCCATAGACTTGTGAGACTCAATCAGGATTAAGCTACAAAAACATTCGGAAATCTCGCTAATCGGGATTAGGTATTCAGATTTGAGTAACAGCTTGGGAATGCTTAATAACTTGGCGTAGGACAAGCAATAATACGTTTTTAGAAATGAGAAAACCCGTTTCGAGAAAAATTTTTACCAAATTTTCGAATCTGAACTTTTTGGGCTTTCATGAGAAATTTTTTGCGCTTTCCCATTTTCATAGATCACCTGCTGAATCAGGATTAGTGCAATGAATCAACCCCATTCTACTAGAGTTTGTGACTTTTGTCAGTTCAACTTTGTAGTTTCTGCCGTATCCTCTAGTCTATGCTACGTGAAAGTCACAATCCTCCTCCAACACTTCAATCAATAGCACATGAGACGCAGACACTACAAACATACTATTCCTTGTTCTCTGCTCGTATGTCATCGGCTACGAACCAGGCTACAAACTACAATCTAGTCGTCTCATCGCACACTATTTCCACAGACGGCTGTAGTGTTGTCTTCTCTCAATACGCACACCAAACACATTTTGTCAACCAAATATACCTTGCCGTTTTTCGTTTCTGTTTTTCTCATATTTTCTTCTTTTAACACCTTACATATGGCTTTACAAAGTTTAGGAAATTTTTTGAGAGTACCAATGTATTTGAAAGGCTTCAGGTCTTCCAAAAAGTAGGCCAAGTATTCCAAACCCATTGTAAATATCACCGAAACTGCAACCCAGATTCAACTATGATCATGTCCAAAACCTTTCGGGTTTAGACTCTTAAATTTCTGGGCTCAAACGCATGGATAGAACATCTGGGATGACCAGTCATGAAGCTTATCAATAGGTCAGAGTACAAAAGTTAACGTTCTGAAATGACAAAACATATTTCCTCTACAACTGAATAGCTTATTTACAATGACATCTTTTACTCGCAGCTACTATCATAAATCTTCAATAAAACTGCAATCTAATCTTCAAATTGTACAATTTTTTCCACACACATCTATTTCAGAATCTCAAACTTTACACAAAATGACTGAAGAAGAAAAGAAACCTGAAACTTTTCATAATTTGATTGATGGACTTGGAGCCATTGGAGGAATTGGAGCACTCGGATTGCCAAGTTTGAATGAAGGAATCGGTGGACTACCGTCAAGTATTGCGGGAGGTCTTGAAGCGATTTTCAATGAAAAAGTTGAACCAGTGACCCCACCGTCGTTGATTCCGGTTTCTTCAAGCCAACTCAATCGTGTCAGATACGATAAACCCAACTGTTCAATTTGCAATGAAGTTGGAGATGGTCTTCATTTTGGGGCAGAAGCATGCAGGTAAACATTGTTTTGAAGAAGTTAACGAAAACAATTTTTATATATTTCAGAGCTTGTACCGCATTCTTCCGTCGAAGTGTAGCTCTCAACAAGAAGTACTATTGCAGAGCTGGAGGGAAATGTGAAGTCGCTTCCAGTAAGTTTTGTTCTTGAAATTTGTAAGAACCTTATTTTTTTCAGATATCCGATGCATGTGCAGGTCATGCCGGTTTGATAAATGCCTAACCGCTGGAATGAATCCGGACTGTGTTCGAAATAAGAAGGAGTACACTGAAATGGAAGAATCTAGATTATCTACCGTGACTTTATCCGAAAACTCTCCAGAAGAAAGAGAACCACCAGCAAAGGCACCAAAAATGGAGATACAAAAACCAATTCCACATTTCCAAATCCCAAATACTATTTCTACACCTTCTACATCTTCTCTTATTGACTGTTCTTCTGCTTTCACGAATTCTCCAATGAGCAGCTTCTCAGTTGTCTCACCCGCCGGTCTACCTGGTCTTAGTAACTCACCATCTCTGGAAACAATGCCACTTCTTGAAAGAATGAGAATCAACTACGAGAAAATGGAAACTGCGAGAACTGTGATTCATCGTCGTGACGGAGAGAACATTTTCCAACAGAAGGTGCCAAAGCCAATAAATTTCCGAGAAGCTACAGAGTGTACCACAAAAGAAGTATCATTAGTGGCTGATTGGATTGAGTGGTGTTTCGATGATTTTGGACGGTTACCAGTGGATCAAAAGACTATTTTGTATCAGAACTTCTTCATTTATTTTTGTATGCTGGAAAGAGCATTCATGACAGCTAAAAGCGGTGAGTTTTTAATGTTTAACTGGGAAAACATATTGAGTGACAATAACTTCAAATTTTGAAACAAAATCTTTTGTGTTTCCAGGCCAAGATGGAATTTGTGTGATGGCCTCAAAAGACTACATCGATTACAAAAATCTCGAACAATTTTTCGAAGAATGTGGAAGTTCAACAAGTGGTACACCCGAAGATATTGCCAAGTAAGAATTTCGCATTCTATTTACAGAAGACTAACCGCTGAACTTCAGACTTTGCAGACTCATCCGACCATCATTCGAACTACAAAAAAGAAGTTTGATTAATTTGATGCGATTAGAAAATGTAGACCACTACGAGTTTTTCGCCCTTTGTGTCATGCTTTTCTGGGATTTCGGATTAGAAGGACAGTCAGATGAGTGCAACGAAATTGGAAGAAAAGTGAAACATCGAGTATCAAGGGAAATGACATTTTATTTGAGAAATGTGAAGAAAAACGAGGAGCCACTTTATCGGATGGCCAGTGTTGTGGCGATATTACCATCGTTACAGGTTGGTTTTTTTCTTGAAACTATATATTTCCAGATAAATCATGAAGTATAGTTTTTCATTTGAAAATTTCCCTTTTTCAGCGCTCCGTCCGGCGATTCCAGGAGGATATCGAGATGGCAAGTATTTTCAATATCTACGCATTACCAGCCAACTTCTATAACATTGTTAACCAAAAGTTCACATGATGTCAGTTCTAAGAATTGTAATCATTTTTCTCGGTTTAACCTAATTTGATTTCAGTAACTCGGGTAACTTTTAATAATGTGATAAGACCAATCAGATTGTGATTTTCAAAAAAGAGAGTTTTCTCTAGTCCGTGCATAATTTTTCTTGAATAAAACTGTGGTCATAATCTTCAATCTACACATTTTCAAAAGAACAAAACAATCTAATCGATTTCTTCCGGATCTTCAAAAATTGGAAAGACAAAACAAGAAAAATTATCATCAGGTTCCATCTCTCACAATGCCTTCATGTCAAAGAGACTACGTGTGTAGTGTCTCTGTCTAACTGTCTCTTTTTGTATCTTTTCTTACTTCTCTACTTTACTCGCTACATTATTTCATTCTCTTTTTTCTATTGTAAATTGTAAACATTATGGAACCGACAAGTTCACAAACTACTGGCGAGTTTTATTCGCGAAGAAAGCAAGAAAAAGCCAATTGCGCCGTTTGTGATGATGTTGGAGATGGTTGTCATTTTGGAGCGGAGGCATGCAGGTAAGCAATCGTCTTTTCCATTTGAAACTTCCGGCATTAAATTAAATTTCAACTATCTATTTATTCAAATCTGCAATACTCAAAAAATATATCTTCAAATTTTCACAGAGCTTGCGCAGCATTTTTCCGAAGAACGGTGGCATTGGGAAAGGAGTATGAATGTCGACAGAGCGGTGACTGCACTGTGAATACCAGTAAGTTTCAAAATTTGGAAAATAATTTCAAATACTGAAACTAATTTTCCTTCCAGTTGTCCGATCAATTTGCAAATACTGTCGACTGAACAAATGCCTGGAAGTTGGAATGAGATCGAGTTGTGTTCAGCAAAAACGAGATATCACCAAGAAAGAAGAAAGTTCCCTACATCAACCTGATACTTTCACTTCTGTGGATGAGAGTGCTTCTACTTCTGCCATACCTATAGAGCCACAATTTGCACCAATGCCAATTTTGGATCGAATGAGATTAAGCTATGAAAAACTGGAGAAATCAAGAAACGTAGTTCACAGAAAGGAAGGAGACAATATTTTTGAGAAAAAGATACCAACTGTTGTGAACTTTCGAACTACTTTGATTCAAGCGTCGAATGAAGTATCCTTGGTTGCTGACTGGATTGAGTGGTGTTTCGAAGAATTTCATACACTCGCTGTTGATCAGAAAAGCTTGCTGTTTTTAAACTTCGCACCGACTTTTATGATATTAGAGCGCGCGTATTTAACGAGCAAGTACGGGAAGAAGAATCAATTGGTGCTGCCGTCAAGAGATTATTTACAATACGACAGACTTGAGGAGTACTTCACAGATGCTGAGCATGGAATATGCGGGAAGAAACTCGCCAAGTATGTTTGAGTTAGCTGAAATTTTTATTTAACTTTTGTTTCAGACTTTTCCAGCCATCAGTTGAGCTGAACGAAAATCTACATGATCTTTTAAGATCAGAAAAAGTGGAGCTATATGATTTTTTTGCTCTGACTGTTTTGATATTCTGGGACCACGGTTTAGTGGGACAATCCGAAGAATGTACTGAAGTCAGTAGAAACATGAAACTGGCAGTTGCGAAAGAGTATCTCCATTACCGGAAGTATTATAGAGGAGAAGAGGATCCAGCAGGTCAGATGGCAGTAAAAGTTTCTATATTGACTTGTTTACAGGTAAATTTTCAAATTAAATTCAGTAAGTAAAAAAGTGTTTGCAGAGAGTATCACATCGATTTCGGGAGGATATGTCGCTTGCACATGTATTTGATGTATACACCATTCCAGCAAACCTTTACAATTTGATAGTTGGAAGATATTCATGAGCATAAATGGTTTGGAAATTTTTCCATCATAAAGATGAATTCCAATGTTCAAATAGTACTATCGAAAAATTGTTTTGGAATAGTTAGTGGCTACAGAAATTGTTGATGGTTCCATATAATTCTGAAATCTTTGATTTACAATTAAATCCTTAAAAATTCCGCGTGGGTTTGCCACGTCGCAACCACATTTCATTCCCCTTCAATTCAAGAACTGACAATCTCATCGAACTTCACAGAATGTCTATCGAAACAATTGAAACTACTATAATTGACAGTAATGTAAGATCTCCTTTCTTCTAAGATCTCATAACTTTTTTATTCCAGGAGCACTTTGCTCTAGTTTTTGCTGCCTTTGCCGTTAGTATTATTCTTCTTGTTTTTGCTCTTCGTGGTCAGAGGAACCGCATCTTTGAGGAGAATATGTTCAAGCAGCGGATCCTTCTCAGTCAGGTTTTTGACATGTATATGGTGTGAGTTCGGCTTACAGAGAATCATTTCTTTTTCAGTTTTATTCAGCCAATCTAGCAATTTTTTCAGAAGAACGGAAACTCTTCGAATCCGTAAAAAGCAACTCGAAGAACACCGAAACGTTTTGATAAACGGAAAAGTTGATACCAGCTAAAAATAGAAACATGTTTATTATTTTATTGCACAAAAAGTAATTCGGAAAATAGAAAAAGAATAAAACATGAACAATGACCAGTGTACAAACATAACATCAGAGATCATACGACCTAGTTTATCCCGTTTTCAAGAAACCAACTTTTCTCTTGGAGATTTGTCTTGTTCGAAACCATCGTTGACAAATGTTCTCTTCTGAATTGGCTTCAATGGTACAAGACGTTTGTCGAAGATAAACCAGAGGAACGTGGTGAAAAGGAGTAGGATGCAAAGAAATTCCCAGGCTCTTCGTGGTCCGTAAGCAGAGTAGATCAATCTGAAAATGCCCAATCAGAAATTGAATTTCGGAACGTATAGAAACTAACGTAATGAAAATAGGAGCGAAAATTCTAGCCGTTGTGTTGGAGATATCATACAAACTCTGTTGTGTTCCTTGGCTATCCGGATTCAACAGTTTTGAATACAACGTGGCATTTGCCACATTGATGAATGGCATGAAAAGGCCAAAGCTGAGAATATATCCAACATAAAACACCCATTGTGGAGAAATCGTGAGATCTGAACACCATGAGAAGTGAGTTTCATCGCAGCCGGTGAGAGTTTCATTCGAAAAATCCACATCCAGAACATGTGACGTGTAGAATTGCCAAGAGTATGTGGCAAGAAGATGACAGACGAATAATATGAGTACTAGGGAGTTGAAGATCTTGTCGCGAACACTGAAAATATTCAGTTTTTATGAATTCCGAACAAGCAGAAAACTCACATTGTCGACAATTTGGTGAAGATGATTAGAATGTAGAGTACAGTAGCGATGAATCCAGTGGTTAGATAGGTGGTTGCCATGCTAGCAACTGCTTCCTGAAATCAAAAATCGAATATCGGTTTTTTTCTATTTATATCTTCTTTTTGTCGTTTACTTGGTTTCAGTTCACACTTCCATGATGATTCATCATGGGAACATGTTCTGCACGTATTTTCTAAAACGCCAAACCAAGACCGTGAGAGTTTTTGACGTCACAACAGTGCCTTCTTCCAACTGACCTGTCTTGTCTGAAAATACATCATCATCAGAATTGCTGGAGCCAGAGTTTCGATAGAGATTTGCATAAAGTTCTGAACGAAACGGGTGAGCATGCAAATGAGCATTGCGATGACGTCAGAGCTGGGGTATTCTTCCTGTAATGGGAAAGATGAAAAGTGTATGTCACACTTAACTCAAACCTTCAAAGCATGGTATTGATTTTCCAAATCAGCAATAGCTTTCTTGTCTGACTCTTCGGCGACTTCCTCTTCAAACAAAATGATCAGTGATACGAATCCAACCATTGTCAGAACAATTCCGAGGAATGCGGGGGCGTTGTTTGAGTGCAGAGAGAGAATCCCTGGGAAAATGGTGAATCCGACTTCTCCAAGTGGCAAGAACAGCAGTTGAAGACCTGGTCCGACAACAGTGCCAACAGAACGTCCTCCAGAGATTGAAGCCATAGCTTTAGATCGATCAGATGAAGTGGAGTGAAGGGATGCACAAGTTCTCATCGGACTCGAGTTTCCCATTCCAAAGCCGCCGAGAAGTCTCGAGAGCATCATGATGTGGGCAACCCAGCTAGGAGGAACTGTGTCGACGAGAAGATAGACAAGATTAGAAGCGAGCATTAATAAGAAACCGCAGTGCATTGGAGGAGCGCTCTGAAAATTTCATGGCATTGATTTTGTTAGTTTGAAATCGGTAGAATTAACATACCCGATTCGTTCGACTGTTCCACCATCCTAAGACAAAACAACCGATACAATGCCCTAGACTTGATGTAGCCATAATCCAACCAAACTGTGATTCCGTGGCAGTAGTATCCAATTTCTTCAGATACGAAAACATCGAAGTGAGATAAATAGAATATTGCGTATTCTGAATGAGCGAGAAAACTCCCATAAGATAGACGACTCTCCAATTCGTGTGTTCACAAGGCATTTGTTCTGGAAGAAGGAAGGATTGAAAAATGAATCTAGATTCAAAAGTTTCTCGGGGAAGGGAAATAAAAGTGACTGAAATAGATCGAGAAAAGAGTTCACAAATCGAATGACAATATGGAGATGGGAATGGCTTGGCAGCCAGCTATCTACGGAATCATAAAATATTTTTCCTGGGGGGCGTCCCTCTTTTTTTATACAATGTGTGTTCTCCGTTTTTCTTCTTTTTCACACTTTTTCTTCTCATGAGAAACAGGAGAAAAGATGGTCATAGACTGGTTATCTTGAAGAAACCTTTGTGTGTTCATTTTTGGTAAACTGATTTCAACCGGTGTAATTTTGGACGTGGTCAAGAATGTGTGGCTAGGAAGAAGAAGCTGAAAGGACAGACACAAAGAAGGAATGATTTGATGATAAATGGGATCAAATGAAGTTGATCTGAACTATCGAATGAAAAGTTTATGGAACACATTTCGAAAATAAGGAACACACAATGATACTTGTAATTTCTAAGTTCAGCTAGGTCCAGAAGATAAACTATTCAAAGCAGATCTCTACAGATTTATTATGTAATGGTACAGAAATGAAGACGAGATTTTATTACTGGAAGATCAAATGTTATTACTGGACAATAAATTTTATTAATCGAAACTTTCAAATTGAAAACAAAATGTATGTATTTTATGAAGCTCGACCCTCTCTATTTCAGTTTGAAGGTGTTTATTGAAACTAATTTATTTTATCACAACTATCATATTTTTCATTTCTGAATACATTCAATATTCATCATTTGATATAACCAGTAGTGCTTCGTGTTAGTAGAATTATCAGATTGGTTTGAGCGTTAGTAAAGAAATTGTAAAATAAGTAAAATCAAGAAAATTGAAGTTGGCTGCTTCTGAAACCTATTCGCCTGAACATCTGAACTTTGTATTCATTTGCTAAGCTAGTTTAGTTTCAGAACACTCTGCCTCTTGGTTGCAGAAGACTGTTTCGAAAATCTTAAAACCAAGCACTTTGTCTGCTTCTTGAAGCCAGAGCGCTGAGTCCTCTCATTGGAGGTCTCCACCAGTTTTATATTCAGGAGCTATGAATAAAATTAACGGGAAAGGGGTGGGAGTTGATCGTCCCACTTACGAGATGACCAGGTTTCTCGTACGTCACCTGATGTTTGTCAGGTCGCACGCTGGTCTTGCTTGTCATTTCCAGTTCGCAGACGGTAGTATTTTTCGTTTCAGCAAAAAGAATTGTCAACTGTCATGATACGCGGAGCATGATATCATCGCAGTGAACGATCAACTCAGGAACAACTGGTTTTGGTTTAGTTTTTGTTTTGATTAGCCTATCACTTCCGACTGAAAAGTAAGAGCTTCCGGATGAAAAGACCAAAAGAGAAGCAGTTTGAGTCACTAACCAGCATGGTTTTCGTCATCCAGTAGTGGTCGAGTTTCATCTTTCATTGTTTAGAGAATACTAGGGCAGAGCAGTGTTCCGAATGAACCATATTCAATGTATATATCTATTTTTGAGTTTTGTTTTTTATTGGATTGAGATTTGAAAACATGAATGACAAACGATATGTACTTTTCAGATGGTTCATGTGTCCTTTGTAGAAAAAGATAGAGGGTGATGGATCGAGATGTTTATTCTCCCTGTGGAGCTACCAGAGCATGGCTGAATGAAATTTAGAAAGATTCCAGGATGAGCTTTTCTTTGAAGTGAAATGAAGAAAAAACGATTCATCTTCTCAATCTGGAACTGAAATCTCATAAAGTGTAATGGGTTGTTTATAAAGTCGAAGGAAGAATAAGGCTACGTTCATCAGGAGAACTAATCTCTTGTCGAGTTTTTTTTTGCTCATTCTATTCTTCTCAGATGTCATCAAGAGATTCATTTCCTATTTTGAATAGTACTGTAGTTCGGTTTTTTACTGCACAATTACAAAATATCCGAGTCATTTTTCTAAGCACGTGAACCGTAACCATTTTCACCACAATGTGTTTCAAAAAGTCATTTTTTGATTCGTTATCATTTTCTTTGTCAGTCATGCAACACTTTTCAGCTTCATTACTTGTGTTCTTCATCGTTTGTTGCTATGGAGTTAGATGTAAGGCTTTTTGTAATCTTTATTAAAAGATAATTCATTTTCAGCCAATTCTTTAACAACAACTGATTCAACTTCTGATCCTTCCGATGATGTGAGTGGTGTTCCAACCAGTGATTCCACTTCTACAGTATCTGTTGATTTTGAACAAACAAAAACTACAACTGTTCATGAATCGAATGATCTCCGCACGTCTGCTATTCTATCATCAACAATGAAAATCGCTGCAAGTTCACAGTAAGTGGTGAGAGAGAGCGAGAAAATTTGTTCTTTGAAATATTTTTGATTGATCGGAAGATCAAAACTACGGAAGAGCGTACACACATGTGTATTGTTCTTTTTCGTGCTACTGAAATTTAGTTATGATCCGATTATAATGTGTCGTCACTACGCCCACTGATTTTTTGTGATGAATGAAAAGGTAGGAGGAGAGATGGTGTTCGGTATAACCATTACAGTACTTTCTAAACGATCAATGATCTGGGAATTTTTAAATAACGAGAGAAGTAATTTCTAACTATGCTTTTATTCATGTGAAAGTTAGAAACGTAGCTGCTAGTGTAAGTTGCAGATCCTCGACATCTTCTCTTCCACCGTCTTCATCTCATGCATCCAAAAGCCATCTATCATCATTAACGAAGCCATCACATTTATCTCGATCCGGTGTTCAATTCAGACCGTCTTCCATTCGCTGTCCAGAAGGGAGTATTTATGAATACGCATCAGATTCTACGCTCTCGACAGGAAGTTGCCAACAGATGGAACACTGTCTGGATGTTGAATGGGCGAATGCGATTGATTTAAACTTGCAGTGAGAATGATTTAATGTATGGAGTACCATTAATACCGACTTTTTCAGTGTAACATGTGTTATCAGTGAAAATACGGACGATTCGGGATGTTGTTACAGTAAGATTTATTTCAGTTTCTGTAAATAAGTGAGTCTCTACTAACCAGTTTATTCCATTCTAAATTCATCTGTTTATCAAAAATCATGACTTCAGACCTAATTTTTGCAGAGCGAACCGCTGGAATGTGCTCTGAAGGAATCGCAGCATTACCAATTAAAAAGTGTGAAACTCTAGACGACTGTAACCTGCAAAAGGAGAGAACTGCACACAGATGGTGTGATCCGGTTACAAAAACGTGCTGTCGATGTATGTACAGGTGGTTTTCCGATACCAAAATTTTGCATTTTGAATTTTTGATGACCCCCCTGTTTTTTCCGAAATCTTTAAAGCCGTCAGCGGAGGCTCATTAAGGTTACAAAATGTGGCGCTTGCGCTCGTGATGTTTGAAACAGGGGTGATTCACGAAGCATGGCGGAAATTACAGGGGGTCAGATATGTTACAGTGACTTTCTGAAAATATCAAGTGTTGAATAGAAATTGATAAACATTTTCAGTGGATGAGGAACAAGAACTTCTTTGCCCGGACAATGTCACTCCTCTGAAAGACGAACCACATTGCTTAGGTTATAAAAAAGAAGACATTTGGAGTGGAAAATGTCCAACTAACATGAATGGAACTTGTAAATATGGACACTGTTGTCCTAGGAGTAAGTTTGAAGTTTATTCCAACAACAGTATTCTTATTCTTCAGACAACTCAAATTCCTCCCAACCAGCTTATTCACACAAAACCAATCGACGTTGCACCAACAACACTGTAATACCGAAAAACCAAGTGTATGGATACTGTGATCCAGAAAGCGGAAAAGTCTTCATAATGGGTCAACTCAACGATAAGAATCAATCAAACGTAGCTCTTCCGTTTTACTGTAGGAGCAACAGGTTTGGAGTGAGAAGCTAGAAGGAACCACACAATCTATTTTTCAGAGATTGTGGTAAATCGTTTTCAATGAACAAAGTGTGTGTTCGTATGGATGCTAATTATCTGAGATGTTACCACAACCCACAGGTATACCAACTTACTTTCTTTTCAACTCGCGCTATTTTGAAAACAAGAGGGTCGAGGGTTTCAAAATTTTCTTTCAACTTCAGATCCAATTACCTTCTCCACAAAAACGATCTCTCTTTTTATTATCATCACTGAGTTACACTGCTCTTGGGACGTCTCTTCTTGCTCTACTTTTTGCACTTCTTTACAAATACTACAGAATTGATTATTCACAATCAGCTGAGAGATCTACCTCGTCCGAACTCTCACAACCATTGATGACGTCTCAAGAATAATAAAATTTCATTAGATACCACAATTACTTCTTTGATTTTTTATGAGATTTCACGAGTGTCTTCACGTCTCTTCTGTGAAGAATTGAATCTTTTGTGAGAGCTTCGATGGCTGCAGTAGCAACAGCTTCCTGGCGACGTTGTTGGAGAGCTTCGCGGTATTGCACTGAAATAGATATTCTCAACTTTGGGTTTGCACTTGTTGAAATAGGCGATTGTGAAAATTACATTTCGTGGTATCCATTGGAACTTATTCAGAATTTCAAGTCAAAAGGTGCACTTACTAGAATGAATGATCAGCAATCCACCCCATGCAATCGACCAAAACCATCCAACAAATAAGAATGTTATTGTGAAAAATTGCGAGATTCCAACCAACAAATTGACAACCAAAGTAATCAGTTTCCTTCCTTCTTTCATATTTATTCTAGGTTGTCCCATACATAGTGCTGAGAATCCCGAAATAATTGTCCCTAAAAACTGTAATACTGTAGTCAAAGTTCACTACATCATTTACCAGATCCTGGGATAAAAATGTTGAAAAGCAAGCAAGTGATTGCTACAGGAACAGGAAGAAAAGGAATCGCTTCGTGCATTGTTGTAATGTCATTTGTTGGAAGATTAACCTGAAAATTGCTGCATGAAGCCACATTTCCAAGTTTACTGTTCTCACTTTATCTCCAGACTTTGGTTCCTTCTGAGTGTGTGCTTCTTCTTGGGCTGCTATCACTATTCCGGTGATATTGAATGCGTTCGAAGGAGCATTAACCTGTAGGATACCCTCGGACCGACCATATTCAATGATTCGAGGAATCGTCTTCTGGACCAACTTCCAGCCACGAATCTTTTCGGCTGGAAATTCCAATGGAGTACTAGATTTACGAAATTTCTTCTGCTTCTGAGTTTTAGCAGGAACAGAAAACTAAGAGCTTCAATTTACCTCTAACAGGTAAATAATGATATCAAGATTTCCTTAACACAGTTATGTTCTCAACACCTACAGGTTTGCAATACATTTGATATTCCATCCGCCACATTTTGAATCATTTTCGAGCAAAAGTAATAACAATAGTAGTAAAAAATAGAAAAGAAATGGAAAGCTCTTTTCTGAAGAAAAAATAGTGGTCAGGTGGAGCGAAAGGAGTGGTTTCCGGACTCTGGGACAATTATGCATGTCTAGAGGGTTGAGAGGAGCACGCGCATATGACAAGACAGATCATTTCAATTTTGTTTAGTACGAACACTCGTTGTAAAAGCTCTGAAAGGTTTATCTCAAATACAGAAAAAGTGACACGTTTTCATGAGGATGATGTTGAAATCGGGGGAATAGTTATACTACCAATGAATTCTTCTAAAATCTCGGGTAATCTAGGTGAACGGCAAATGAATTTATGTCCAAGTCCGTCGTCCGATGAGAATTCTCGATATCTGATATCCCGTTCGGCTTCCTTAGCTGCTTCGTACAGTGCTCTACCCAATTTGACAGGTAGAATTTTGTCGTCCTCGGCGTGGAGGATTATGATCGGACAGGAAACGCTGCAAAAAAAGAAGTTTAAAAATCTAATTATCTTGATTATATATATCTTACGATCTGATACGTTTGTCGGATTGCATGGTGAGACCGACGCTGTTGAGTGGTCGAATGATGATCTGATCCACCATGAAGTCGTTCATCCAACTGAATACTGTGAAGATTGGATGGTTTGTGACGGCGTCTTTCAAGTTGTTAAACGGTGACTCGAGGATTAAACCGGATGGTGGTTGTTGTTCTTGAGAGAGGTCCTGGACCAGTTTGCAAGATACACTAAAATTTAGAAGTTTATTAAAAATCCCCTCTGTTCAACAACAATGTATTTTTAATTCACTTCGCTTTTTTCTCTTTTCCAGAAAAAAGTGAATTCTTCGACAAAAATTAACTTTGATCTCAGAATTGATCTTTTTTTTTATTGTTCCACAAACGCCTACTCTTTGGAAATTTTTTTCAAAAAATGAATCAGCGGAATGATTTCTCATGTTTTGGTCGATGATTTATCGCAAGAACAATCAGAACACTGTTTTTTCTGAATGTTTTTTGTAATTGGTGAGCACTATATGATTTTTTTGGAACTGATCAAAAGAATTACCCGGTTCCCATCGAATGTCCCCATACAATAATCGGTGTTCTTCCGCATCTTTCCTTCAGCCATTCATATACAGATCGCGCATCTTCAACGATTCCTTGTTCAGTTGGAGTTCCTTCCGAATCTCCATATCCTCTGTAGTCAAAACAGACAACATGATAGTTTCGTTCACTGAGCAAATTGTACATTTCGACTCGGTGATAGAACGTCCGATCGAATGAGTTCCCGTGAGCGTAGAAAATGATTCTAAAAAAATTTCAAATAAATAATTTTGAAAAATTCTTACTTGTCTTCTGAATCTCTCATCATTTCCTCGAAATCATTGTTGGTCGGATGTTTTCCTTCCGTTCTCCATTCTAAACTTTTCTTATGTGGCAAAATGTGCCAGACGCCAATTTTTCCGCCTTTTCCTTGCAAGTGAAGCGATCTTCCGATCGAAGTAACATTGTTCGATGCCAGATCATTGTAGTCGGTGTTCGGTAGACGTCCTATGAAAACGAAAGCATAATAGAAAATGAAGATAAAAGATAAGATAAGCAGACGCACTTGTTATGCGCGAAAAAAGATTGAAAGGAGAAAACTAACGGAAATTGAGAAAGAAGATGAACTGGGTGTAGTGCGGAAGAAAGTATACCAGTATTGGAAGGAAGATGACAATGGAGAGGACTAGAAATGTAATACATAGCAGCAATGGTTGAATAAGTGCACTGAAACTGTTCAATTGTATTTGAGCATCCTCATGAATTATGCAGCAAGGTTAGTTGTTATCGTCCAGCAAACTTACATAAAATAGCCTATCATGACGTTGAAGATGTCTTTTGTTAATTAACCGTTTCCATTCGAGTAGTCGAGTCACCTGAATGAATACGAAATGAGGTGGTGGAAGATGTACTTTGAAAGTGAAAATGAGGAGACAAAAAACTGGAATTCGTGTTGATAGAGGAGAATCAGAGAGGCAAAGATATATACACAGCCCAACACCCAAAGCTACCCAAAGACAATTATTGATTTTTGACCCTGTGTTAGTGTTTTGTTTGTACTTGATGACGGTCAGGAGGAGCGCCTGACTAATTTCAATGTTTTTTGAAATACTTGCGCTTTGTATTTCCGAGTGCACTACGGTCGTCAAGTCTGCGAACACCGTATGACATTAATGCACACTGCTGATGACCGTACTTCTAATTAATTTGTTTTCTTGTTTTTTTTCTTCATAGGTTTCCACAAAGTATCTTTTTTTTCTTTTTGGACTAGTAACTTTAAAAAAGCGAAATATAAAATTTCAGGGGAGTTATTCAAAATGACGACTCTTCGGCCCTTCGATCCAATGGATTTGTTCAAGTTTAATAATGTTAATTTAGACATTAACACAGAAACCGTAAGTTCATGAGAAAAAAACAAACAAACTAATAAAAAATGATTGTTTTTAGTACGGATTCAATTTCTATTTGCACTACATGATAAATTATCCGGAATATTATCAGGTTGCCGAGCATCCAAATGGAGAGATCATGGCATACGGTATGGTTTCTGTTGTTATTTTGAAACTTTTGTGAAATATCAGTAAGCAGCTGAAAAAAGTTCGAATGCCTTTGATAGCCATACCGAATCAAATAATAAAACTTTTACAAAGTGGTTTCTCGGTGGTCTTTCGAAAAGTAATAGTTTTAGCCAGTGCGTAAATAGCTGATTTAAAAAAAAATAAAAAAAAGGACCTCTGTAATATTTAAAACAATTCAAACATTTTTTTAGTTATGGGAAAAATCGAGGGACGAGATAACAATTGGCACGGGCACGTGACTGCTCTTTCCGTGGCGCATGACTACCGTCGACTGGGGCTCGCGGCTTACATGATGGGATTTCTAGAAAAAACATCTGAAAAGTAAGTTTGAGAAAGCACAGTCGTGATAAATAAAAACTTTTCTTTTTAGCCGTAACGCCTATTTCGTAGACCTATTTGTTCGTGTCTCCAACACCGTAGCCATCGAGTTGTACAAAAAGCTGGGATACGTCGTCTACCGAACCATCTTAGGATATTACACTGGAGAAAGAGATGAAGATGCATACGACATGCGGAAGTCGTTGTCACGTGATCCGGAAAAGTTGGCAATGATCCCTTTAAACCACCCTGTTCACAGCCGAGATGTGGATTAATATTCAGAATAGTTATACTACTTGTTGTTATTTATGTTGTGTTTCTGGCTGTCCTGACAGTATTCGCAACTATTTATTCATTTTGATTTATTTAATAAATTTTCAATCAAAGATGTTCAATCGCAGACATGATCGATTTCACAACGTCATCTACATCACTATCATCAGCATCAATGACAATCACATTCGTCTCATCACTTTCAGGCATCTCAAGTGTCGCTAGCTGACTGTCGAGCAGAATGGAAGGCATGAAGTGTCCAGGACGAGAGCTGACCCGTTTTTGAAGAACTTCCCTGCAAGATTGAATGTGTAAAAATGTGCGAAAATGGAGGAGAAAACGAGCGGAAGTGGAGGCGAATTTGAGTTGTTTGTTGTCCATTTTCACGCTTTCACTCTCGAATTTTCTCTCGTTTTCGAACTCTACACATATTTAACTTGCCTTTTCAAATTTAACAGGATGAACATGGCGGATGGGAGATGTTCACAAAGAATGGAACGATACGATTTTTTCAGAGATGAGCAAGCGATGACGTGTCCGGGGTTGTTTCTTGCAAATAAGTTGATGGCTTTAAGCCACGGAAGTCTATCCGAATCAGTTAGAGCAACTCCGGAGCTCATTATTTTGATACTTGCTGGTGGGTGAAATGAATCGCCATCTTTAAATGGCCTATTGAGTTTCGAAGCCAGTGCACTGCCAATCGTACTTTTCCCACATCCGCTAACTCCCATTACATATATGGTCTGTATTAGAATTAAAGATATGAATATTTATTTTTAAAAAATCAAAAAATTACATCAGTTTTTGACATGTTTTGTTGGATCAATAGATTCAAATGGGGGAAGATAGAACCAGCGGGCTACCGAAGCGTAGAATGGCACTGAAAATTGTTTTCTTAACAGTGATATGGTCAATTTTGAAAAAACAGTGATCGATCACTGAAACAAGTAGATGGAAAATACCTGCTGATAAAGATCGAATTATTTGACGTGTCATAGGTCTTGTTGCATAGTATCCGACGGGTCTTGTGGCAAAAACTATGTAGCAGCCAATACCAAAAAGACTGAAATTGCGATGATATTCATTGGGAAAGTTATCAAAATTACCTTGCCGTGCCAATGACTTTGCACGAGACACAGTCCTGTTCGGCTGCCGGTTGTGATTTAATTGGAGCTGCCAGCTGTAATCAACTAAGTTTCTTTTTTATTTCACATTATAAAATTTTTCAGCAGTTGCAAACTCCTTTTGAAAGTGTCAAATAACGCTTTCATCTCCAATTTCCGACAAAAATTTTTTCGCTCTTATCGGCAAGCGTGCTCTACTGTCCTCATTGTGTACTTCTCGCGGAAAAGCAAAACTGAATTATTTTTTGTCTAATTTTCTTGTTTGTTATGAGTTGAAGAGATAGGTATGTCTTGATGATTTCTTTTTCAAATTTGAAATTTCGACTTAATCTTTTGAAAGATTTTGGCTTTTCCAGTTTACTTCTTCCCTCGTTTTTGTTACTTCCCTCGTTTTTGTTGGTCTGATCGCCTAAAATTAATTCAACCTGATAAGCTGCCCGACGTTTTCCAACCTTAACCTAATTTCACCGCTCACCTTTTTTCCAATAGTGAACCTGCGATGTATCTCACCGGAAATCCAATTTTCCCTTCCCCTTTTCCACTCCTGGCTATCCATTTCCGATGCGACCACCACTAATCGTTCCGACAACCGCTGCCACCACAACTTTATCAACGTTTTTACATCCCATTTTTTGAAAAAAGGATGGACCGACAGACAGATAAACCCGGATGAAGAGAGTGAAAAATAGAAAGGGAAGTGCAAATCCGGCGAAGAACATGAAGCTCTGAAGAAGAAAGCGAGCGAAAAGAAGAAATAGCCACTCTTTTTCTGCTGTGTCCGTCTAATCCTCACGTGTTTTGTGGTCGGTCGAAAGAAGAAGAAGGGCTCACAAAAATTGAAGTGACTTGAGAAGAAGAGCATCATCATGTTGATGATGATGAAGGATAAAAAATATTTTTTCTGTGTGATTTTGACGCCTCGGTCTCAGCCACAAGGCATTTCTTTTTTAACGACACACTTCATTTTTCACTTTTTCAGTGATATTTTTCAGTTTTCAATAGATCTATCTCATATTGCTGCTAAAGTCTGTTTTCTCATAGTTCTCCAGCCCTCAATTGCTTATAATCAACTCTAATCTTACACCATGAATCTAGAATCTTTTATGCTATTCATCTCGTATACAACACTAATTAGACGTATCTGCTCTTGCAAGATTTCTCCTGCTCATTGAAAGCGATATTCATTCGACGGAAACTTCCCACATTCCCATCCTCTCTTCATCTTTTTAGCCTTCAATAGGAAGTGGACCGTGCGGAGCTCCTTCAATGAAAGGCAAATGACCCTCAACCTCTCTTTCTCTCTCGGTAAAACAGTTGAAACTGTTGTTATGACTGCGGGAAGGAATGACGAATTACAATAATCGGCGTTCCCGCGCAAACAATATACGTCATTTCATTCTGCCGTAGCGGAATAGCACATTGTTAGGATACTTTAATAATTTTCGGATCCATTCATCGCAAAGATGAAATGATGTCACTCAGGTGGTACGAACGAGTAGAATTCATATCATGTTTATGATTGTTTAGTTTGTCGCATGAGTATCTAACTCTCCATTCTCCTCCCCATAAACTTCTTCTCCAAAGTAATGGTTCCATAAGAAAAGTAGTCTCGGTCTCGTCTCGGACTCTCTCTACAAAATATATCCAGACTATGAATATTTCAATATTTTCGTTTTTTTGGAATCCTCTAGAATACTTTAAACCTTGAGTATGATTCTCAGATAGTATTGTTCCTCAATTATTACAAAGAACTTCTTTGAAATATCTAGAGGTTTTCTTCCTTAATATTGTTCTCTCATTATAAGTCTACATAATTCAGTTTTGCGTTCATCACACCTTAAGTGACCATAGATTTCATTTAATTTTCTTAATCAAGGTCAAGTCGGACTTTTACTGTAATCAAGTAGATAGCAATAGTATCTTGGGAACCTCTTATGTAATGAATACATTGAGGTAAACCTTGCTGTCCGTTCATAACACCTGCACAACCAATCACTGAAGGTTGTTTGGTCTGTTTGCCGGTGTTGTGGACCTCCCGAACATATTCCCTTTCGGCCCGTACACACATCCTAGTGAATACGTGTCCCTTCCCTCGTGTGTGCGTGTCCTCCATACCTACCTCACCCAACCATACCGCTCTTTTTCACTACTATCCACGTACTCTCTTTCGGTTTTTTGTTCTCTCTGTCTCGCTTCTAAACGTCCTTCCCGTACAGAGGTGCGCATAAGCGTACAGTAACACGGTTGGAATAGACCGGCGCGCACAGGCAGAGAGAAAAGAGTGTTTGGTGAGTATGAATGTGCGGTGGGTAGAGGTGCGCGACAAGACAGGGAGGACGCTTTTTTCCTTTTCTACTATCGATTTTCTGTCTCATCGTTCGCTCCAAATGGAGAGTGAAAAAGGGAGGGACAGGAAGACCTCCGTATTTATTGTTTTGTGGAGGTGACAGGTCGTTGTAAATTTAAATTTTCATGCGTAGTTTTCACCACATATTTAGAGATGAAAGTTTATGATAGTTCGTAAATCAACAAAAATGAACAGTCCTCTTCTCGTATCAGTTCAATTCAAACGGTCCAGAAATTTTTAGTACAGTATTATAGCAAAGCTACTCACCTAGATCCCGTGATTCAGAGTTTCCGAAGTTATATTTATAGAAAGGCGATAGAATACTGTTTCATTGCCAAACTAAATTTCACCGCGTTCAATTTCATCGAAAGTTCCAACTTGGCTCTGAGATAGCTTGACGGAGCTGACAATGCCTCTAACGCCTCAAATAAAACTCCGAACTCTACGACTTCTAGGTTATCATCCACTCAACGTTCAGTTCTCAAAAGTTCTGGTTTCATAAGTTAGAAATTTGATTCATCTCCGCTTTTTCAACCCTTTCCAAACGTTTGAAAAATTGATTTTTCACTACCGTCACTTTCATTTTCTTATCCGACTTCCGGTGCATTTTTTGCGGGAATCCCCCCTACTTTTCCATAATCAGTCCATGTTCTTTTGATTCTTGCTAACTCAAACGGACTGATATCATTTGAGACGTACAAGTTATCATTGAATGAAGTTCCAACGGGAAGTTAATCTTATACGAGTTAAGAGAGACCGTTTGCACTTTTTTGCCCGATTTGAATGAGATTGCGTTTTGATACCCCATTCCTCATTAATTCTTTGAACAGTAATGCGAATCACATCTATCATAAATTTGCTACATTATTCTCTCAGTCCATTCGCTTGCCTACCGTCTTCGATAACAATAAACCACGCCTTGAAAATCACATAAAATCAGTTTTTTTTGTACCATCTACACATTTTACGATCTGCCTTTTCACGAAGTTCTCATAGAGCACTATATTCATCTGCCTATCACCGGGTAGTTTCCCGCATCTATCTTCCCACACTCAATTCTTCCTTATCAATTCTCTCTTCTTGGCCCTCCTCTTGGCCCCCCTCTTTCGGTGTCACCTACGCCTAATCGATTGAGCGTGTGCTGATTCACCCGCACCGCTCACTTTTGTTTGATAAAAATATTGTCGTCTCGCTCCTATATGCCACCTCACCGACAGCTCCTCCTATATTGCCAAAAACGTTCCGAGAGATGGGAAATTCAAGAATTGCCTTCTTTTTTCGGCGATGGTTTCTCTTTTTGCGGTCTTCTTTTTCATCTTCCTTTTTCAGAGATATTGCGTGACAACACATAGATTTTCTTGTTGCTCCCTTCCATATGTATTTCTATTTCTATTAGGTTTGGTGTGAGAAGAGGCTCCTTCTCTCACTCTATTCTATCGCCTCTCTATAAAACTCCAAAATCTTTCTCTTCCTTCATCTCCACTCTCTTCTTCTTCATAGTTTTCTTCTTCTTCTTCTAGAGCTCACACAAACTAGAATAAGAAGAAGGCGTAGAAGATGAAGCAGAAGAAGAAAAAAAAGGAAGCAAAAAAAGAGATTGAAGCAGATTTTCATTGCAGACACGAGTAGATTAACCGTGTGGCAGAAGCAGAAGCGGCAGCAACAGCGGCAGCAGCGGCTACGGCGACTAGGAGTGCGTACCACCACCACCACCACCACAAGCCACTCAAAAAGGTCCTCCAACAACTCCAGGAACGCCAACAACTGAAAATGCCGGCCTTCTTCTGCCTACCGATGGGATGTCAACGACAGGTTGACTCGGTGGATCGGAGTTCGTCGAATCTGCAGGCTATTCCAACAGATATTTTTAGGTGGGTAAGAGAATTTATTGAACAAAAAAAATGAGACACTATCAAATGAAAACAATAAAACATTTCTGAATTTCAGATTCCGAAAACTCGAGGATCTAAACCTTACCATGAACAACATCAAAGAGCTAGATAGGCGGTTGTTCACACTTCGTCGACTACGAGTGCTTGATGTTTCAGACAATGAATTGTCTGTCTTGCCCCCTGATATCGGACATCTCACCCAACTAATTGAGCTGAATCTGAATAGGAACACCATAACCGATATACCAGAGACACTGAAAAATTGTAAATTGCTGACGAACCTACATTTGAACGGTAATCCGTTCACAAGGTGAGTGCTATTCATTGCTAGGAAAAAATGTTCCGCGGAATATTTGAATAGAGAGAAAGAGAAAGTGTAACAAAAGTCTGGAATAAAAAATTGAAGGTTTGTTTGTTTATGTTAGTCATAACAAGAATTTCCTATGTACTTTCGAGAATGCGGAACAATTCTGAAATAATGGGAATTCACAATTCGTTTCAGAAAAAACTCTACAGAACTAATCATAACAAGTTTTTTAGAAATATAATTTTTTCAGATTACCCGAAAGCATTTGCGAATGTACCTCCATCACAATTCTCTCCCTCAATGACACCACTCTCACCATCCTACCCGCCAACATCGGCTTACTGGTGAATCTGAGAGTTCTCGATGCTCGCGAGAACCATCTCCGAACGATTCCCAACTCGATTGCGGAGCTGAAAAACCTGGAGGAGCTTGACCTAGGACAGAATGAAATAGAAGAGCTCCCACAGAAAATCGGAAAACTGACAAGTCTCCGGGAGTTTTATGTTGATACGAATTTTTTGCAAAGTCTTCCTGACAGTATATCCGATTGTCGTAACCTTGATCAGCTGGGTGAGTTTCTAGTGGAATTAGAGATTACTGAAAACTAAAAAAGCTTTCAGACGTGTCAGACAACCGTCTCAGTCGACTACCTGATAATCTTGGGAATATGACAAGCCTGACAGATTTGAACATTTCTTCGAATGAAATCATTGAGCTTCCATCTTCAATTGGAAATTTGAAAAGACTCCAGATGTTGAAAGCTGAGCGGAATAGTTTAACACAGTTAGCACCGGAAATCGGACAATGTCAATCATTGACAGAGATGTATTTGGGACAAAATTATTTATCAGTGAGTTTTTTGTAATCTCCTCATTCATTCTAAAGAGAACTGCTAATTCAAAAATCGTAAGTTTTTATTCTCAAACACATCTTCGTTTTTCAGGACCTTCCCGATACGATAGGAGATCTGAGGCAGCTCACAACACTGAATGTGGATTGCAACAACCTCAGTGAGATTCCAGAAACGGTATCTTATTTCGTTAAACCAAAGTCAGTATCTGGGATATAATATCATTTCAGATAGGAAACTGCAAATCGCTCACCGTTCTCTCCCTCCGTCAAAACATCCTAACAGAACTGCCAATGACAATAGGAAGGTGTGAAAACATGACGGTTCTGGATGTTGCCTCCAACAAACTTCCAAATCTACCATTCACGGTTAAAGTGCTTTACAAACTGCAGGCTTTGTGGCTTAGTGAAAATCAGTCCCAATCGATTCTGAAACTAACTGAAGCTCGTGATGAGAGAACTGGAATTAAAGTTGTCACCTGTTACCTGCTACCTCAATTCGATGCAATTGAAGGTGAAGCTGGACGAAGTGGAAGTGCACAACACGCGCCCGATCGTGCAGCATTCCTTGGTGGACCAAAAGTACATTTCCATGATCAACAGGATACATTTGAAGACGAGAAGGGCGCTGAAGTGCACCTTGGAAACTTTGAACGGCACAATACTCCTCATCCAAAAACACCAAAACATAAAAAAGGATCGATAGATGGACACATGTTACCGCATGAAATTGACCAGCCTCGCCAACTATCCCTGGTATCAAACCATCGAACATCTACATCATCGTTTGGCGAATCGAGTAACTCGATAAACCGGGATCTTTCTGATATAAGGTTCATTGATGCTCCCGCTTCGTGAGTGTGGTTTTGTTCGTACCTTCTGTTTCTTATCCATATCTGATGCATGTTTATACTTTCCACGTGTATTTTACCGATGTTGTGATTAGTTATTTAGAGAGATAGTGGATACGAGTAGTAGTTGTTCGTAAGAGAAATTATTTATAGAGAGAGAACGAATTCTGAAAACTTAACTGAAAAAAAGTATAATATTCTTTTACTATCATTTACGAATGTTATTAAATTTTAGTTATCAAAAAAACTAACAAAAATTCCAATTAGTTTGCCTCATTTATGGATTTGATATTCTCTCTCACTTTGTTTCATTCATGCTTACCGCTTTTCCAGAGTTCCTAACGGTGTCCGAGAAACAACACTGTCTCCAGAACGAGAGGACCATCAGTACCAAAACCATCAACAGCTGCCGCAGCCACAGCAGAGACTGGGCGCATCGACGTCAAGCCTGTCGAATCTAGGATCCAGTAGTCAGCATATTATCAATATACAACGAGATAATAGTGGAAAGTGAGTCGGATACTGACGCAGTTTGAGATTTTCTAAACTTGAAAATTGGATTTTATTCTCAATGAGTTTTTGCAGATTGGGTCTCTCCTTTGCCGGTGGTAGCAAGAACGATCCGGCGCCGAATAGCAACGGCGATACGGGTCTTTACGTCACAAAAGTCACACCGGGTGGAGCGGCGGATATGTGCGGTCTTCGCGAAGGCGACAAACTCATTCGTGCCAACAACGTCAACATGCTCACCGCTTCACAGGACGAGGCAATGGCCGCAATCAAGAAACGAGAAACAGTTGAGTTGGTTGTGCAGAGGCGGTCGCCGTCGCCTGTTTCGAGAACTTCTGTGAGTAGGCCATGTGAGTATTTGCCCCGTCTTGAGAGGCAATAAAATTAGCTGGTAGTTTGTGAAAGAAGCACTTTCCGTTTTGTGATTGTTTTTTTGTGTTTTAAGTTGCGCCTCAATTTGTTCACTTTCGCACTCCGAAACTTATCATCAGTTTGTTAGACCACCCTTATTAGAACTTCAGCTAGGCTCCCAAAATTCCCTTTGTAAAACTATTCACAACAAAATTCGTTATCAATTAAAAATTCTTCCAGGAAGTGAGCCTTAACGGTAGCGCTCATGAAATCAACCATCTTGATGCGGGTTCTCCTGATAGTACGCTGTTCGTGTCTTCCAATACTCCCGTGTATGCTTCGTAAGAATCTGTGATATTCCTCTTTATGTATTCTTCTCACCCCCTTAGCTTATAAACATTACCTGTATCATTTGTATGTGATGTTCAAATTATGTATCCAATAATCAAAAACAGACACCCCCAATGCCTCACTTCTCTCTCCTCAATTCACTTTTCTCACGAGCTTTAATTCAAAATTTTCTAATTTATTGATGTTTTTTCTGGACTTTTCTTGACTTTGTTATCCTGTGCTCTATTTATACATATAGACTAATCCAACTTTTTCAACAAGACTAATCACAGAACACATTTCCAAATACCCTTACTCTTTTCCCTTTCTACCCAAAAATACAGGCACACATTTCAGAAAGTTGTGATATCCCCCCTTACCCTCTACCCCCCTTGTTGTTATTTGTTTTCAATTTTATTTGTCATTCAATCATTTCGTGACTTCATGTAACATTTCCCAAACTCCTGTCCACCATCTGCTTCAATACGTTTTTATATGCTTTACCCTGTTATCCACAAAAAACCTCTCCAAGATTCTTTCACATATATTTTTCTATGTAATTTTTACGGTACTTCTTTTTTTTTCTATTTCCAAATGAATTTTTTTTTCGATTTTTTTTTGGGTTAAAGTATCACAGAAGGAATGCAGTTTTCAAAGATCTGTCATAAGCATGAACCCCCCCCCCCTCCGCATTCATTTTTACCTGACCGTTAGAGAAACAAAAAATGCTTTCCTTTTCAATACATTACTTTTGATTCTGCAAAGCGATCAGCTGACCCAATTTCTCAGCATCCCAATGAGTGAGTCAACAATCTCAAAATCTGCTGATTATTCAAAATTTTCTGTTATCAACTCATTAGCGTTTTCACGAGTTTTTCACTAATTCCTCAGTTCCATTCGAATCAAAACGTGACTTACAAAGATCAAAAACAACAAAATTCTAGTAACTAGTTCCAATTTTTAAACCTGACAATTAGACTATACCTCAGTCTTTCAACTACAATTTGGCTTCAGCTCACATTGATAAATCCCGTATGTTTGATCTCTTCATAACACCCAATTATTCGGCTATTCATCACTTTTTTTGTTCCGACCGCCAAGTCTTCCCAAATCCGTCGAAGTGATAAGCCGCTGAGCAGTGACATACAGCTGCATCTCCATATTGATCGAAAAAGATCTTCACATAAAAAGTATAGTGATTAAGAAGAGAATGAAGCTCCGCCCATTTTCTTCCTTGGCCATCAAGTCTTCTTCTTCTTCTTCTTCGTTGGGAGTGTCAGAGAAAAAAGACGACGAAAGCCAAGATATGGATATCAATTGGCTCTACGTCGAGAGGCAAGTCTCATTTCCCACACCTTCTCTCTGTCTATTCACAGGGGCTCTCTGGAGGGAAAAACGAAAGAGAGAAGCAAGAAGAGATTAGCGAAGCTGCCCCCAATGTCTCTCGTTTTCCATATCCACTTCATTCCGTGTGATGAGGTGGTGGTGGTGGTGGTGTGGATGGAAAGAGACTCACGCACTCTGGCTCACCTGGCAACAACACACCTCCTCGAGACACAACGACTTCCATCCTACCCTGTTATCACTTGTCTTTTCCTCTTTTCTCTTCCCGGAGCCACCACCACATCACGATCAAAGTGCATCGTCATTTTCCATTGGGGATAGGATTGGATGGGTCACACATTCATAACAACACCACTAATCAATTCTTTCAACCTCCTCCTCTACTCCTTTTTTCCACTTCTTCTTCGTCTTCAACTCCACCACGAGTCTTTTCAGTCTGGATTTTTCTCACGTTTCGTTTCTATCCTTCTTTCGGGCTTCCTATGGTGGCACACAGGAGTGTAACAAACTAATACGGAATGAGACGAAAAGTGGCGGTTTTGACATGATTTTCAAATTTTACTCTCTAGACTACGTAATAAAGCCCTAGGATAATTATAGGGAGCACTGATTCTGATGTGTAGAAAGTTGTTTGGTGCTGGTCAGAATTCAAAAAGAAGTCCGTGTTGGACGCCTTAGCCACAGAAAACTGAGAAACTGAAAGTCCGCGAGCAGTTTCAACTTCAATTGTTTTTGATTTTATTTTTCATACTGAATTGAGGTCTTTATGGAACGATGCTTGACGATGGAAATTCTCAAAAATCTAACTTTCTGGGCAATTCTTCAATTTCTATGTTACACGTTCCCACACTCCTCTTCACTCTTTTGAACCTAATTTATATTTCGAGCACTAAACCAAACTATAAACTTTAAATTAATCTTGTAGAAATACGAAGCACGTCTATCTTCTGAGAAAATGTCGAGAAAATGAAATAACTTCTACGCTACCTCTTGACTCCTCCTCCTTCATCTCACTTTTTCTGACATGACCCCCGCAAGATGAATAATGAAGTGAAGTTGTAAAAGAGTGTAGTTCTTTTCACTTTTCATACTTCTTCTTCTTCTTGAATTACTCCTTATTGATGTAGTTTCAGAAGAGTAGTTCAAATAGTTCAAATTCCAGGTAACAGAGTTTTCTATGCTTGGGTATTTTAAGGCATGCGTCTTGAGAACCATCATCAATCTGAACTTCTGTGATTCCGGAAAACGTTTCTTTTTGGTTGTTCTGTTACAAACAGATTGAGCTTCAATCAGAACCACAGAGACAGCTGAATCAAATCCATGTCAAAAGGAAATACCCTTTCATCATTCAATTACTGTTTTGCACTTGCCAATTTTCGCAATCATAAAACTTCCAAAAGTGATTGATTGGTTTATACAAGTTTTGCTTACAAGGTTTTTGATTCCCAGAGTTCAAAAAATATTTCATTTCCCTATCCTGAAAACATCCTTTTCAATGTCTCTTCCTTCTGAAACTCTGAGATCAGTTTCTCATCTTTTTCATCTTTACACCACTTTCCTTTTCCTTTCACACCCTTCCGTCACTCCCTTACTTCTTACTTTTTCTTCCACCGATTCATTAAGAATGCACCTCAATCTCTTTTCCTTTTCAATGTCTCCGTGATGATTTGCAAGAATTGGTGGCGGAGAGTGAGGCATGGCACACTGCCAGGACTTCCCCCATGTAACACTTATCCTCTGAAAATCAAAAAATCAAATCATCTTTGCAGTTTGAAAAGTAGGAAGGATTAAGATAAAACTTTAAATTCCAAAGTCTGAATCTGACTGATATGAGCTGGACTCAAGTTCAATTTTCTCAGAGAAATTAAGATTTTGATTCAGATGTATTTCAAAACCATACTTCAAAACTATTCTTTCATAGCTCATTTTGTCAAACTTATCTGGTTATCTACCGTACTGAAACGATGTAATGGGTTCGTAACCTTTCAAGCTTCTCGTCAACACTAGACGTTCGGTTTTCGAAAGATATACCAAACTTTCGTTCATTCCCCCCGAACTTCCCTTTTAACAGAAAAAAATTATTTATTTTTCCAGCAGGAGACACCGTCACTTTCAGCAGTTTTGCTTCTATATCGGTTTTCTATTTTCCACTGGTTGAATATGAATATCCTCTTCATTTTTCTTCTCTTTTTTCTCGACGTCTTCTTCTTTCGTCTTCTTTTGATTATTGTTTTTGTGTGACTGACTGACGGTCGGTTGGTTGGTGGAAAAACTGAAAATAAGAAAAGAAGAAGTGAAGCTGTCATTATATTTTGCTCTTCTTCTCCATCCCACCCTTTTCTCTTTTTTCCACTTTTTCGGATACGTTCCCACTCTCTGTCGTTACCTTCACACCGAGATATACGTTTTTTGGTTTCAGAAAGATGTGCCACTCGACGATCTAATAGAGCAAAGAATGGTAAATAAAGTGAGTTTGACAGAATCGAATGGCGAAATGGAAGAAGAACGGAAATGAATAGAAAGTAATTTACTTCCAGCTGACTCTAGTGATCAGCGAATCGGTAGTTATATTTTTCATGTTGTCGCGGTGTTAATTTCTTGTCAAACCTAGAATCTAATCGCCCAACTTGAATATTTGGAATGGTTTACCTCAAATTTGTTTATGATTCATTCCAACGCCTTCCCTCACCGTAATTACCATGTTCAAAACTGTGTCGAAAGGCGCATGGAATAGAAACAGGAATAAGCAAACTTGTAGGAACAGTGACCAAAATTTTCTGCGATGGTCCTGCCAGTAAGAATTTAGTTTGAAAGCTTCAGTAGTTGATGATAATTCAAGAACTACAAAAAGTATATTGGTGCTCTACTTGAGAAACTTAGAACTCATGAACCCAGTCCTATAGAGCATAAACAAGCTGCTCTTTGTCTGCAGACATTCTTCAATCCTGTTCAAAAAAATAACAAAACTTCCAGTACGTAAAGTTAGGTAAATAACAAAATCTAAGGAAAACCCTTTGACTTTTTGCTTCTATTCAAAATAAAATATTAATTATTTTTCTTCCCTTTTTTCCACTACATCCTACTCTCTTCACAACTTTTCCTCCGATCTTTTTCAGTTGATATGCCATCTGCTCAACAACACCAATCTACGCTAAAAAACGGTGGACGCCGACAGAAAAAAGGTGAGCTCTTTTCTTTTTTTCGGGAGTTTTTTTTTGGCATCTTTTGGTTTTTTCTATTCGATTCAATTCATTCACGAATTTTTGATTATTTGTTGTTCGGTAATTTGAGAAGGTTGATGATGCTGGGATATCTTGATGAGGGGGTTATATTGACACGTTTTGTGTGTTTGGCAGGGGAAATTAACAGACAAAAAAACGGGAAGAAGTGGTATAAGAAAGAAAATGACACTTGTAATGAACAGACGATCAGATTCATTTTGATGGTATACTTTTTGAGGTCAAACCACGAAAAGATAACTGTTGATGCTTTATGATTTTGGATTTACTTTTCAATGTGAATAAGGTTCGAGAGATACTATCAGAGAAACAAAAGCTGCATGTGGTTTCTTCTGAATGGAACACGGAAGTTGATCTGAGTTTTGACCTAGAAACTGAATAATATTTTTTGTAGTCTGTTTATTCAGTTCAAATGCATGCCGACTTGTTCCCGTGATAACCAGAGCTTCCGTGATTTTTGGCAATTGTTGACTAGTTACCTAGAACGTTCTAGATTTTTTCTTTTTTTCAGTATTTATTTTTTTATCGACTCAATACTCATTGTAACGAATTGTTTAGCTCTTTCAACCTCTTCTTCTTCTTGATTCTGTCATTCTCTCAGAAAAAGTATCAGAACTTATCGCACTAGTTTAATTTCATTTATTTCATATGCCGTTTTTTTCCCTTTATCTCAAATATATTTCAAATGAAATGACATGAACTTTGAAGTCCATGAAAAAGAAAAATTTGCGGCCTGCGTCTCTCGGAGTTTTTCCAAATCTGACACCAATGTCTAGGTAAAATTGCTACCTTTTTGCTTTGTCTTTCAACTTTTTTTGTTTCTTGTGGAAGGCCCAGAAATCCAGAGTAATTGAAGTTTGTAGATTTGAACTGGAAGCGGTATTTAGTTTTGATTCTTATTTTCGAAAGTTCCTTTTCCTAGTTGTTCAGTTTGCCAAGTAGACCTTACCGTATTTTTTTAGTTTCTTTTTTCGAAAGACAAGGATTTTTTCCAATAATTGAGCTCTCTCCTACAGTATCAAAAAAGGAAACGGCCTCCCACTGACAAAATATAAAAAAGTACTATGCCCTTTTTTGATGAAACATAAAAGTACATCACAATGCAATTAGTCAGGCACTTTCAAGCGCTCCGAATCGTTTCCAGCCGAGTAGTCCTTCATTGAGACAGGGGGACCTTCCACTTGTCTTCCGCTTCTTTTCCTTTTTCCTCTACATCTCCGCTTCCTATTTTTTCTATTGCTGATATATTAAAAGTCGTGGTGTGCCCTCCCGCGCCGTGTCAAGACTTCGTGTCTTTTGCACTTGAATTGGAACCTTCCTTTTGCTCCAGAGTTTTCTTCTTTTCTCCCGTTGACTTTTTTTTCTTACGGGCGCCTTTAAGTTTTTGCTCCGTGTCGCCTTCTTCAAGTGGTCGGCGTCGTCGTCTTCGTCACACTTCGGATCAATGTCGGACACTTCGAAGACTTCAATAAAAAGACGTACACTACGGGTTGCTCCTCTCCAATTAATACTTTTGCCATCTTTCATGTTTGTGTGTTGGAGAATGAATGAGATGAAGGAGAGCGCTTCCATGTCTTCAGAACTTTTCCTGAAGATGTCCTGGACTTTCCCACCACTTCTTCATTTTTGTTCTTTGATATCTTTGTATCCTACAAGAAAACTTGACATGGAGGTCATCGTTAAGTTCACTTTTCTGAAGGGAAGGCTAGAAAAATTTGTCGAAAGTGTTACCATTTTCTACGAGAAAAAATTGGAGAATAAGGCCCGTCGATCAGTTTTTTGTAGGGTATTCTGCAGGTTATGGATACCGTAGCTATAGAAATCATGGTTGAGTTTAGAGAGCCTCTATACCATGCATTATTCTGCTAGTTCGGAGCCTAATTTTCTGATGAAACCTGATTTACTTCTGGAAAATTGATAACCATTCATCTTGCCACTATCTTGAACTTTTTTGTGAAATCTTATAAGAGAGCAATTATGAGAAAGAGTGGCTAGAAAAAAAAAGTTTTCAAGCCATCATTCTCCCTCTCACCCATTTTTTTCGTCAGTAATAACTTCCCGATTAGAAATTGCTTGTCCGACTGACTATGCTCCTAATACCAAACAGATTCATTCGTTTTTCATTTGTTTACTTCTGGAAGTTCCCATTTTTCATTTCAAAAACTTTGTGTTCTTTCTAATTTCTAAACTTTCTACTCTCACCCCCTCAACTCATGAATTCTTGATCAGATTCTTCTTTCGAAGGTCTCCAAAAACACTCGGTTCGAATCATTGTTATTTATATTTTTATTTCAAATTGACATAGTGTGCATATGGATTTCGTTCTCATTTTTCATTTTAGCCACAGACCACCAACAACACAAAAATTTCAATTATATCACCCGACCAACTAAATAGCCCTCCCCACTCATTTTGCCTCCCCCATTCTGCTTCTTCTTCCGGCTACCTTCTAACTCTAGAAATACGGCGTTGGAAAAAGAGGGTGCTTCCCCGGTCTTCGCTTCTGAAATATCATGTGTATATGTAGATATGCCTTTCCTTTATTCCGGAAGTTAGACTGAGACACTAACACCAAAACGCTTACTTTCAAATAAGCGCTTCCTTCGAATCCGTCCCTGAATCGACCTCTGAATCGATAGGTGGCAAAAATAACTATCATTCTTTTCTTGAAAATCTATTTCATGTGAATTGCTATGCGCGGAGTGGTCACGTCTTCTAGGAAAAGTAAGTTTCAAATAGAGGTTCATCTCAAGAAGAAGGGAGATAAGTATGAAGTTGATTTCTGATCTGATAAAGATCGAAGAAATGAAAAAGGATTCTAGGTCTGAACTCATCCGGATGGTAAACTGGTTCTCTTTTCTTAAAATCTTATGTTCCTGATATTTGGTACTAAAAAAAATGAAAAACTATCAACAAGACCTATTCTCTCTTTTCCAAACATCGAAATTCAAAAGTGGGAGGGATCACCCGAGTTAATTATAATCCTAGATTGCATAACCTACAATTATAGCTCGTTCTCTATTTTCTCAAATTTCGAAATCATATGGACAACCAACCGAACTGGTTGGTTATCTCGTGAGCTTTACTATTCTCGATTTCTCTGACAACTATGAAAAATAAAAAAGGTGAGACTCTTAGTCGAGTGAAATTCTTTTTTTAAATGCTGATGAAGTGTTCAAAATTAGGCAACTAGGGTGAGAGAAAATGAATGACTTTCTTTGTTTCAAATAAAACGGTTACATTCCCTATCAGAAAAATACTCTCGGCATTCTCAGTACTTAAAATTTCGCGACTAAATTCATTGAAGCTTCTGATCAATAACACTTATTACTTCTCAACTCATAATTCATAACTCATCTACTCATTTTTGCTTTTTGTTTGGAAGAGCCTTTCAGTGTTGATACAAATTGTAGGGAGTGTGAAGGCAAAAACGGAGGAAGACGAGGAAAGAAGAAGAAGAAAGACAAAGAACGGGAAGAAGAAGAAGAAGGAGCAGTGGCTCTTTGCTCTGAATGAACAGACGTGGTGCCGGTGGTGGACACGCTTCTTCGGCGTTCTTAAATCGACGCGACGCTACCACTAGTACATAAATTTATATACATTTAAAGATACACGGGAAAAAATAGATGAGGGTGTAGGAGAAGTGAGGGAGATGAGCCTGAAAAAAAGTGGGCGGGGTCTAGGATTCTTATCAACATCTAAAGCAACCAAGACTTAGACACGACGACAACAACATTTTCTTTCAGGACACGGTCGCGAGTCATCAGGGTATCATCACGCCGCTGTTGTCGAAGTTGGAGCCATGGTGCTCCAGAATATGTTTAGGTGAGTATTTTGTTTTTGGTAAAGAAAAATAATGAATAAAAACAAAATTGAAAGAGAAAAGAGCCTTCGAGATTCTGATGCCTTGTTTTTGGTTTTCGAAGAAATCACCTCAAGCTTTGAGGTGAAAACAAAATATTTGAAAATCGAAGAAGCGCAAAATTCGATAATTCGTAGTGTAAAAGTATCTACGAAGTATAACATGAAACCAGGATCCCAAAGAAAACATTAATTGTATTCTATTCAAAAAAAAATCCAACGGCACATGGCTTATCCCTGATTAAAGATTGATCAAAGTAGATATGTATAAAGATATAACTTCCAAAAATTATCCTGTGGAAGCTTGAATAGAAACTAATGTGCGAGGGTGTTTCGAATAGGTTCAGGGCTAGATTGAAGAAGATACGGAAAGCATTTTCACAGCAAAAACATATATTTTTTGAATCAGAAATAACATTTTTGCAAAGTCCAAGAACACGAGTATGTTCTTTTAACTTCGAGTTCAGCACATTAATCGTTCTATGCTTTCCACTTTTTTGCACATCTTATCATTCCCATCAACAAATTTGAACTTCCGCCCCAGCCTTATTCTAATCCAAAAGACATCCCTAATTGCAGTGCGCTCTCCTTCCTGCACTACCGGAAGGACGACGATTTCGTGGACAGACTCTCATACTTTTACACCTCCTCGTTCCTCATCATGATGGCAGTGCTAGTCAGCTTCAAACAATTTGGTGGTCGACCTCTGGAATGTTGGGTGCCCGCACAATTCACAGCCAGTTGGGAAGCATACACGGAAATGTACTGTTGGGCACAAAACACATATTGGGTGCCCATCGATCAGGATATTCCAGTGGATATTAGTGAAAGGGAGTATCGACAGATTTCATATTATCAGTGGGTGCCGTTTTTTCTGTTACTTCAAGCCTTTCTCTACTACATTCCATGTCTGATGTGGAGGCTGATGAGTGACAAATCTGGTGAGTCTTTTAATTGAAAATATTCGTCCTGACTCTGAAAAATTGAGTTCTATACTGTATAATAAAGAAAAAACCAAAAACGTAAACCCGTGTTTAAAGAACCCGCGCAAAAAAATGACTGAGGTGCCATTACGGTTTTCAAATGATAATTCTCAAAAACACGAGTTAACAACAAATTCGTCAAAAACTGAATGTTGTTTTTTTATTTTTGAAACCAATTTGGAATATTTTTATGACTTTGAGTTTCAATTTGAAACAACTCATAGTCTTCATAGAACTTTGCTTTTTTCAGGAATACGACTAAATGACATTGTCCAAATGGCCACAGAAAAAGAAAACATTGAGCCGGATTATAGGATAAGAACGATTGAGAGTTTATCCAGACACATTGAATCCGCACTAAGGTGAGTGTCGTTTTAATCCATGACGAAACGCTCCTTCAATTTTGTTTTTGCTTTAAAATTTTTCATATTAATCTTGACGAAAATTTTTTGATAGGGGGTTTTTCGATGATTAAACAATTTTCGCTTCAATTTCTCATTTGTTATTTCCTCATTAGGTATCAACACACGGCGACGTCACGGACACAATACACGCTGCATCGGGTGTTCAAGTGCTTCAATATGAGGTACTACGAAAGTTATGTCACCGGAATGTACTTGGTGAGTTTTTTGTTTTGTTTTGTTTAAATAATGGGGAGAAAAAATGAAGAAGAAACAAACAGAGGAATGTCTTAGTCTATTGAATATGAAAAGTCAGAGATCAACCTACTTGGACTTGTTGATCCAGACGAATAAGAATGCCAAAGAAGGGTAATTCCTTTTAGTAGTTCTTTGGCAAGCATGGAGGAGAATTCGAGCTTCATAATAAATAAAAAAACAAAATAACGGACTATTTACAGAGAGTCTAACAAAATTCAAACAGATGACAGACATCACAGTAGTTCTGACATTGTTGCAAAAGTTTTATTTTTGAAAAACCTACCATTTTTTACAGGCCACAAAGATAATGTATGTGGGGAACATTCTCACCAATTTGGTTCTTGTCAACAAGTTTCTTGAAACGGACGAGTATTCAATATATGGACTAGGAGTTTTACGAGACCTGTTATTTGGACGAACTTGGATTGAGTCGGGAAACTTTCCAAGGGTCACATTGGTAAGTTTTCGTAAATCCTTCTTGCCAGGAAAACCTGAATTTTTGCAGTGTGACTTCGAAGTTCGTGTCCTCGGAAACAATCAACGACACTCTGTCCAGTGTGTTCTTGTCATCAATATTTTCAACGAGAAAATCTTTATTCTTATCTGGCTTTGGTTCACACTACTATTTGTCGCATCGACATTGGACATGCTCTATTGGTTCAGTATATCCATGTTTCATAGGGATCGCTTTCGTTTTGTGCTTCGCCATCTTGAGCTCACATCGGACCCCGACAAGCCAGAATTGTTTAGAAAAGAGAAGCGGAAACAAGTGGAGCATTTTCTTAGGACATATCTTAAAGTAGGTTTTGATCTCTTCTTGAATACCGAAGTCACTCTTCAAATTTTCAGGTGGATGGCGTTTTAGTACTTCGAATGATAGCACTGCACGCGGGAGTAATGTTCTGTACAGAGATTACCGATGCATTATGGAAGAGGTATTTGAGCCAACACCCGGAAAATCTCATTGACGACGATTCGTCACTGATCACTTTTGCCAGGTAAGAATTAATGTTTGATCAATGAACGGATTAAAATTGTCTATTGTATTCAGAGCCCAATCAATTCGACGAAAAAGAAACGATAGCTCAAATTCAGACGGTCAGAATCATCAGAGACTCGGTCGAATATTGTCGCATAGGAGTACTGGTGGGAGTTTTAGATTAAATAGGACACAGTCAACGAATAGAAGTTTGACAACGGAGAATAAAGGTTGGTGGTTTGTGATTTCATTTTTTTTTATTTGAGCATGAACTTGATATTTTGAAAGCTGGAATGCATTTTAATTTTGTTTATTTCTTTTTTCTAGTTTTGGTTATGAATCAGAAATGATAGAAACTATTCTAAAAGACGGGGTGGCTACTGAGAGAAGAAAAGTTCATCCGGAAGTTCTCTCTTATTCAACACTCATTTTCTAGCTGGAGCCGCCACTGGAACAAACGCAGCTGCATCTCCGAACACACCTCCACCAGTACCTAAGTGAGTAAACTCGTGTTCAAACTCTATCCAATAATCAAATTCACCAGAAACGCTTCCAGTTCACGATTCGGAAAAGTGAAACCCCGTCGAACAGTGGTCACAATAAACTCACAACAGAATGATGCTCGAACGTCGCCGGATCCAATTCAAGAAATGAGTCGCATGGAGAATGTACCTTTAGCCGTCTAGTTTGTAATTATTATCAACAAAATTCCTCACAAAAACTTTCCTCCTCTTCACGATTTCACTAAATTCCTCACACACATCTTTAAAAATATCACGGGTTTGAAAATCCCCAATGTATTCAGTTGAAACGAGTCTACACTTGTCCCACTCATCTTTCTTTTTTCATTATAAAAATGTTTTGAACCAAAAAATGTAACAAACCAAATCACTTTCAAGCCTTTCCAATGTCAGTTTCTTCTAGACTCTATATTGTATCGCCGTGTTCATTCTATGTATATTCTAATTGTTTTTTTTATAATTGAATTATAATTTTTGAAAATGTTTGCTCAAATATGAATTTATTATTTCAAATATTACAATTTATCAATCAAAATATTGAATTTTTGGTGATCATTTGGTAACAAATAAGTGAGAAAATCATTATTATCCATAGTATTATTATTATTACCTAATTTTTTTTATGTACAGACAATGTGACCAGAATCTCGTGAAGTTTTCTTATAGAAGTCTATCCAGACTAATACTCTTCCTCCTCTTTTGAAGCAATTTCTTCAGATTTGGTCGTCTGATCAATCGTTTTGGAGGCTGAATTGTACGCTGGAAAAGATTAAGAAATCTCATTTTTGATACAAATATATAAGTACCTACACTATAAACAAACGGAGGTCTGGCTGGTTTTCGACGGATTGCGTCGTTGTACATGGGGACATCCAGAAGATTTATAGAGGAGAAGCGTGTCTTCTCAGGATCAGCAAAAGCTCGGACAGTGTAGTCTGCGGTCTCAACGCGGAAAGATTTGATTCCGTATTCTTCGAGAAGTTGAAACATCTGAAAAATTTTGAAAATAATAGATAAAATGGTAGATAAAATGATACTGAAATATGACTGTTTCAACTAACCTTCTCATTAAAAGTAACCTTGCCAATTGGACTTCTTCTCACAGCTTTGGGGTCATCCTGAATCCTTGAAAGCGGAAGTGTCTTCGACGCTCTTCTCTTTTTCATTGCCAACTCCCTTTGTTTTCTTATTCTCCTCCGTTCTTTGAGCTGCGCTCTTCGACGTTTTAAGATTTTCTCCATTTCTGCTTCTCGGGCTTCCCTCTCCGCACTTTTGATCGCCTGAAATAAACATGAAAAAAATATGAATTTACAAATCGAGATTCGAATCCTTACCTTTTCGAGTTGAGCTTTGGTAAGTCTCGTCTTTCTTTTTATTTTGATTGGAGCTCTCCTAATTTCTCTTCCAACCATCAGCTCATCCCGAAGAAAATTTGGCTCACTATGAGACAAGAACATCATTTTCGTTGGCTCTAATGGCTGCCGAACCGCTGGATAGTTCTCGTCTTCTTCTATTAAAACTGCATTCTGAGAAAGCGCCGGAGCATCTCTTCTCCTATGATCTTTCTCATCTCCATACTCCATTTTTTGTTTTGAGACAGTTTTTGTAGCCTCTCCCATGTGAATTTTATGCTTCTTCTGATTGCTATTCTTCATCAAATCTGATTGAAGTTTCTGCTCAATTCGTTCCGCGGCATTACTATAGATTAACTGAAACCAGGTAAATTAGAATTCTCATGAAATCGGATAAGAACTTACATCTTCCACAAAATCCAGAAAGTCATTGATAGCTCCTTTTGAATTTTGTGGTAAGTTCACATTTTGAACTTTATGTAAAATTATATTCAAAAGTTCTTGAGCTCCAAACTTTTGGATGAACTGAGCAGTTTCAAGTTGCAGCTTGATGCGTTTGGAAGAGTTTGTTAGATCAGCAAAGAATGAAGCATCTGAAAAAAACAGTTCAGTACTACTGGTTGAACAAAATTTACTAGTTGCTTGCAACTAAAAAGGAAAATATAAGAAGAAGATGAATCGAATATGTTACATTGAGAATTTCGAAAACTTACCATCGAGATCGAAGGGATCATAGTTACTGTATGCTGCATCAGGATCTTCTGTGGTTTGCAGGACAGTCTGAAACCTTTTGTACTTTTTCATACATGTCATTTTCAGATAAAACTAACATGATCACTTTTCCTGACACTAATCTTGCTAAATACCGGCTGAAATCCGTGACTTAATCCCGCAAGAATAAATAATAAAAAGAGAGTGTCCGGTCTCATTAGGTCGTCTTCTCGGACCGATTGAAAAAATTGTCGAATGAAAAGAAATCTGAATGGAGTGAAAACGGTCTGGATTTCACTAATAACTCTCACACAGGAACAAATGGGCGGATTCGGATGTTATCTTCCAGTCAAAGTCTTCACGAAGATTTGAGAATTGAGATATGCGCTGGTTAACCAACGGAAAAACTACTCGGGGAAAATATTCAGGTTATCTCACGAATCGATCTGTATTACTTTCAAGTGTGCCTGCTTTTCTCCCACCGTTTCTTTTCGCTTACTTGAACACTTTTACTTTTTTAATTTGATTTATTACTGTCACTTTTCCGGGAAATGGACAACTTTTATTGAGTTGTTGACAGGAAACTTTGGAATGACAGAGATGCATCTAGGGGACTGTTTGTAAATGATGCAAAGATTACATCATGTCTCATATTCATCCAGGTGATTATCAGTCGCTCAAGAAGACTAGGTGAATATTATTACACGTCATAGTACTTACCGTAACCCACTTCTACCCGATTTTTGATTCTTCAATAAAATTGCAAACTGTGCCCATAAAACCACTCCACTCTCCTCTCGAGTAGTTTATGGATCATAACTAATTTATGACCTCTGAAAGTAGTATATAAACTCTCCGAGTAGCACACTTTGACATGATCAACTCGAATGAGTGGCAAGAAACTATTCACCTTCCTCCTTCTAGGAGCTATTCTCTTCCATTCGGTGGATTCTGCAAGAGGACCACGCCAACGAGATGTCGTTGATGAAGAAAGCTGTGAAGAGGACGATGGTGCTGGAAGCTACGATGATGAAGGAAGACCGAATCGTGTTGGGTCTATTAGACGAAAACAATCTGATGATGACTGGGATGGAGTTGAGGATCCGACAGATGATGACTACTTGAGATATGAGAACTCCAATCAGGAGGGAATCTGTTTGCTAGGTGAGTTAAAATCAGTTACTTGAAGACTCCTAGAATAGCAACTATTTTCAGAACGCGGAAAATGTCCGGCAGGAGATTGGCGGATGTTCAAACGTGGGAAGGAATCTGTGTGTCTCAAAATAATCGGCAGAAAGCATTCTTTCGACGGTCAAACTGCTGGAGAAATATGTCGTTTGGAAGCTAATGCTCGGATTATGACAGTGGATAGCTTTGAAGAGAGACAATGGATTTACAGTATGATTTTAGAATAGTTCATGCTTCCACTTATCTTTTTTTTCAGCTACTCCTCTTGGTGGAAACATCAGTTACCCGCACCTTCTGATTGCCGGATACCGTAATCGCGAATGCCGCAAGGATCCATTAAAATGCAATGCTGACCAGCAGAAGGTTAGTTTACTACCCCAGCATAATGATATCTAAACCTTTTCAGGCCTTCGTTCAACAAGACGGTACATCGGATCACAAGTACATATATTCAAAATGGGGTGGATTACTTTTGAATCGCTGGCAATATGGGTGATAATCGAAGATAGAATTCATATAGTCAACTCTTTGTTTCAGATACCTTGATGACTGCATCAGCTTTAGAACAGCTCCCCATGACTTGAACCTTCCATATTTCATACACGATGAAACTTGTCACGAGAACTTTTTCTATACTGTTCTCTGTGGAGTTACCGTCATGTAATTGTGACTAATAAATGTTTCATTGTTTCAAATAGATTTCTTCAAAAAGTGACAACAATTTCAGAAAAGTATCCTAGAGTGCAATAGGTCCCCAACAGATTCTAGTTGCTGAATACTGAAATGTTGTGAATTTTATAGCTATGTTTGTTCTATGATCCTCAATGTCAGCTATGCTCGGGAACGTTATCTCAAGAGTTCATTATCATCGCCTATTTCCATTGTGCTCACCGACTGATAGTTGTTGTACACTACTTATCAGGGTTGACCTATAACTTACGGGGGTTCTTCTATGCAAGGAACAAACGGCATCTTAAACAGGAAAAACATAGTTGCGACAAACCATTAAAAAAAACCTTTAAAAAGCCAAGCACTCACGATTCCATCCCACTCTCTCCGAAAACTAAAGGTGTTGATTCATGAATGTCACGAAAATGTTCCCAACTTCCTACCAAAAAACAATCCTATCAACAAATCGACTCTGCCCCGCCTGCATCTCATATTCCATAACAATTTCCCTCTTCCATTCTGCCACACACATTAAACGTGACGGCTCCCTCACTTTCCCATCCTCCTTCTGTTATCACGTTGCTATTGTCCTTCTCTTATGAATTATCAGCATTCTGGTACGCTGTGAACAATATAATTATAGGACAATCGTTGGCGATGGGAAACTGTATTCTAGCTGGTGCTCGTTCGTCACAAGGAATCGTGCCGAGTAGTATGTATTCCAGAAGGAACTCCATGGAGCTGATAGAAGTGGGTTGGTTTATTTTTTGGAAATATGAGAAGTTTATTGTTGAGAACTGTTTCATAGCTAGGCTGATAACGTTGGACATCCTTATAATAGTATGACTCATATACTGTTAAAAGGCACTGGTTTCCTAAAGTCGAATTAACCCTGAAGTCTAGAACTTCTATTTAGAATGAAATCTGACTAAATTCTTCCAACCAAAATCTTTATTTTCAGACAGATGTTGCAACGAAGCATGCTACACAAAAGATAATGATAAGATATTTCCGCTGTATTGAGGAAATTGAGAAAACTACTCATGGAATCGTGAATATATTCAACGAAGCTGCAGATTGTACTAGCATGAGCAAAAACGACGAATTCAAGCATATTTTGGCGGTATATTTTCTCAAAAAATGCATTTTTTGAAAGTAGTAATATTTTCAGTCACTGCAAACCAGACTCTTCGACCTTCGCCAACATCTTACCACACTTTTCAAACTTTCAATCTACAAAGTGGATTTTTCTGTTCGTGAGCGGAAAGATTTGGCAAAAGAAATATTAGCTCTAGTCAAAAGTTTATGGAGAGATATCAAGGAGACATTTGAGGGAAATCCGTTTGGTTTCACAGAAGTTGAACAGAAAATCGAAGTACTTGTGAAGGAAACTACGAACCTAACCAGAATCGTTTGATTTTCGTCCAAAATATCCCATCCAATCTTTCTGAGAATTATTGAATCTGGTAATTTAGTTTGAATATTTATATATTTGTACAATTGTGTATCTTTTGATGAATAATATTGGAGTGCCATAAAATTGAACCAACCGCGTTGTTTGCATGTGTTAGCAGAGCGCATTTACATTGTCTATCATTATTTCTCAACATCTTAAGATTTGGCTTTAATTTATCTATTTCACGGGTTACAATAATGGAAAATCAAAACATTCGACAGGAAGAAATTCAGAGTTTAATCAAAGATATACAAGTTTCGGTTGATATTCTTCAGAAGGTGGGTACAAAATCAATAGTTAACATAATTTCAAAAAAAAATCTTTTGAAGGTACCTGAACTGATGAGGAATGAGGAAAAAGATTATTTATATACAGATGCACCAGAATGCAAACAAATGTTCCAG
>GL379809.1:613372-630095 GCA_000143925.2 Caenorhabditis brenneri
CCATTTCAAGTCCACCTCCAAAATCAGGCTTATCCTCAAAGACGACTCCTGACGTACCATAATCTAAATTCTATTTAAACCAACAATTTCAATCTCCGTGCTCTCAAAAACCTTCAGTGTTGTTTTGTCTTTGGAATCTCTTTATTTTCCAAAACGAGGTCATTGACTCATAAGAATCCATGTCTATCCACGCGTCATTTGCACACATTTCCTGTCTGATTGAGTATTTAAATTCACAGAGAAGAGGACGTCCTCGTTAGACTTCTCGGTGAAGGAGGAGCATATTTTCTTTCCCCTCATTTATTCCGTCTGATTAGTTTGATTTCAAAGTTTTGGGAAGGTTTTTTGAATTTGTAAAGGGCGCAGCCAGTTGTTCCGTTGAACTGCCTAGAAGCGATGGATCTTTGCAATCCAACCAGAATGACAATAAATCTGTTTACTTTTTTGCAAGTTTGAGTTTATGAAGGAACCATTATTTTGATTTTTTGACTTCGTAGAAGTACGGAAGATCTTTGACTTTAAACGAGGAAGTCGGGTACTCACATCTTTTGTCTGGGAATCATCTTCATAAAATATGAACTTACTGCTTTCTTTGATCAGTTTCCGCTTTTCTTTTGAATCTTCATTTTATTCACAATCTGCGACATTTCATTGTGGGTGGACTCTATGACCTAAAACACTGGATTAATGCCCTATTCATTAGTTTTTCTGCCACATGTTGTTTTGAAATTTGTTGCAAACTTGATGATTGGCATTTTGAATATCTCTGACGCTATGAATATATCATTTCAGAATGCTCGTATTTAGGAAATTTCGCTGTAGCCTATGCAGGGTTTCGTTTGAACTTTTGGAAATCTATTTTGATTTTGTCTGGTTCATGGACAGGCTTCTGTAAAATGAAAAAAAAGATCCATAATAGGTGGAAAGGGTTTGTTTATTTGAAACTTTTGAAACTCTGGTTCTGGAAGTAGATTTTACAAATCAGGTGTACCTTCTTGGAGAGGAAAACACCACTCTAAGCAACGATACCTGTTGATGCCCTGCTCCCTTGTTTTGCACAACAATGAATTCATTGCTCCCAAAATTTTCATCTCGAATTAATTTTCCATTCAGTAAATTTGAAGGATTAAGCCAGCTCTCCTCCCACTACACCCTCCCTGTTTTTTTTGCGTTTTAATCCCTTCATTTCTGACTGCCCTAATTTTTTGTTATGAACATATTTTTGAGCCATTCTTCAGCCAAAAAGCCTGAAATTGAATTGCAGGGAGCATCCTTTTTCTTCTCCCAGACTGACTCATCAACACAATTTCCGGACACTTTTATTCAGGACTCAATGAAACGTTGCCTCCTCTTTCTTTCTTCTTTACTTTTTCTTCTTCACATCATCATCATCATCTTTTCAGTAAATAAGACATTCTTCAACCTCTCCTACAACTTTTACACTAATACTACTATCTCCCTTTTGCACATCAATGTTCTTTTGGAGGCGTGTGTATGTTGAAAAGAAAGGATTGCTTTAGGATTGAAAATGCGAGAAGTGAAATCTTACAAAATTTCATTCCAAGCTATACTGGGAGATCTATACCAAAAAGAAGATTTCTTCAGATTTTCCTAGAAAAACCAAAAGATTAGATGAAAATTTAACAGCGTCTGATATCAAGTCTGTCTAAGTTTTTAATATAATATTTTTCATGATGTTCATTTTATTTCCAACTTTTCAGACTGTCTAGAAGATGATGTCTGGAAAAATTATGTGCTTTAAGATTCTCGAATAGTCACCAACTTTGCAAAAGCTTTAGCCCGCAACAAATTATGGGGCAGTTGTTATAATTCTTCGTAACTCTTCTGGTTCTTCCAATCTCACTTTTTGGAAACCAACGGGATCTCCTATATGTTTAGGATCAAACAAACCATCGGGGATGTCCTTCAGCCCACCTTCACTGCATATGGTTTTTGATTCTCATTGTCTTTAAACCCAAAGCACGCATTCCGTGATAAAATCGTAGTCATCAGATTATCCCCGTCCTAAGAACACCGTTTAGTTCACTATAATCCTTGCCAGTTGTCTGATTCCTTTATAAAATTTTATTCGTTACCCACAATTTCTGTCTCATTTTAATTTGTCTCATTTATATTCTTCTCTTCCATCATACTTGCGTGCTTGCTTTATGTGGTTGCATTTTTAGGCTGCAAGTCTCAGCTTTAATTGAAAATTGCTTCTGAAGGATATCTGACGTTATTGAAATTTCAAAATTGGCACGTATTTTTCAGAATGAATAGATTCCTGTACTATGGTGATGCTCAATCTATTCCGGGATATAATTGCACAGACTACAAACCTGATCCCCCTTACAATAATGCAAATATCCTGAATGGAGCACTGGATGTTGCATACGGAATAATTGTGATTGTGAGTGAATCACAGAACACCTTTATCAAATCTGAAAATGTTGCAGTTTTTGTATGTCCCAACAATCCTGGTTTTCTATAAGCAATCCAAGTTCCAAGCGTGTTTCAAGATCATGTTTTTCCTTGGACTATTTGATATTGGTGCAATATGTAAGTGTTTTCTTATGTAGTTCAAAAGAATCATCAAAACACTGTGGGCGGTTTTTCGAAAATGTTGTTCAAAAACAAAAGAGGATCAAATGTTCAGGATGCTCTTTAGAGATGCATTTAGAATTTCCACATAAGATAATTAGTTTAGTTAAATTATAATTGCTTCAATTAATATGAAAACGATCATCTGAATTCGATGGAACGATCTCTTTGGTCTATGAACGTTCATAGCTCATCATACATTTATCTGAAAAAAATAAAAACGAAAACAATTAAAAATGAGGTTCATGAAGATTCAGAAAAGCCGGATTAGATGTACTCAAGCTTGACAGGTAGACCACTCTGAATTCAAATTTTTGAGGATTAATATCTGAACTTTAAAATTTCAGTAATCAACTCTATTGCCACTGGATTCCTTCTGATGTATGGTGCCTCCTATTGCGATTTTCCAAACTTCATCTATATAAGTGGATCAATTGGTCTTGGATGCTGGTGTAGTGCCTGCCTCACTTGTCTCGTTCTGGCTCTCAATCGGATTCTGGACATGGTTTGTCCTCTGATGGTCAAAACCTATTTCCGTGGTTTGCGTACCTGTGCAGTTCTGATGGCTCCCATTCTCTACGGTGTTTTCTTCACAATGTTCACTTCTCCAGTTATATTTTCTGCACAACATCAAACTTGGTTTTTCGATCCGAAAACAATGGAAGGGCATTCCGAGGAGTACACCAACATCCCACACACCATCAATAACTTCTCACTGGTTTTCCTGACGTGCTTCCTTTACATCTTCTTTTGTTTGAAAGTGCGCAGTCAATTTCGAAAGAGCTTCAGACCAAAAAGAACAGCAAGACAGCGTCAGGTGGGTGATCAAATCACTTTTTGACCATGAGTATTAAGATTATCATTTGTGGTTTTTTGCAGATTTTCTTGCAATCCACACTTCTTTGTCTCATCCATTTATCCGCCTCCGTGCTTTACGTCATTATGCAGTTTGTTGAAATCCCAAGATGCTTGACTATCCTTTCGCAATATTTGTGGCAACTGGCACAGGGTATGAAGAAGAAAGAAAAAAAGATGGATGAAAAATGATAAATTTCGGAAATCTTCCTTTTATCAAAGAACGTTTTTGATAATCTCAGAGTCATCATTATTCATATCATCCCTACTTAACCTAAGTAAAGCTTCATATAAATCCATCACTTTTCAGGATGCCCGGTCATAATCTACCTTCTTTTTAATCGTAAAGTTCGTGCTGCTTTGTTAGTATTTATGACCTCATCGTCACAGGTAAGTAGTCTGATCCTGAAAATCCAGCCATTCTTCCGTGTTTGCAGGACAAATCGTCCAATTATTTGCGGAAAAGTGGCGACAACAATCGAATGATGCTGTTGATGAATAGTCAAATACAGAATCAAAACTCAATGGTAGCTGTGAGAAAAATTGAGGAGTGTGAAATGCAATGCAGAATACATCTGGCACCACACGACGAAAACCAGGAAACGAGTCAAATCAGAAGTGCTGATGAGGAGGAGAACACCGACGACAGGAAACCGGACGAATTATAATTATTCCTATTATTCTTTTATTTTTCCAACTAGTACGAATACATACTCCTACCTGTTCCCACACAAACTAACTAGACTGGTTTTCGCCCCTAGAGACTTTTTTCTTTGTTTCTGAATGATACAGATAAAGCATCAGAAACGTAATTTCTAGACGAGGCAAGTGGAGCTCACGCGTGTTTTGATTGCTCATTCTTTTCGTATATTTCTCTTGTCTTGAATTTGTCTGAAAGTATCTCATATTCACATAAAATCTTTCTTGAAAAATGATTTTAATGCATTATTTCAACCGGACATACTTTGAACTGGAAACCCAACAGTGGCCTTTGATTTCTGTTATTTTCAAAATAGAAATCGGTGTTATTATTTTGAAGTATGAGTCTATTCTCTTTTCCAAACATTTTCAATTCTTTTCAGTATTTTGCACACATTTCTGTTTTATTGGATCAACATCTCTTCAAAACAGTTTCACTCAAACTGGACGAAAATAATGAGTATTTTGTATGTCCAGCACATTATTGCTGATATCGGATGGATTGGGCAACGGGTACTTCTTGTTATGGAGGACTATACAGGTGAAATCTTTTTTAGATTGTGGTGCTCTGTTAAAAACAATATGACTCAGTATTGTTGAACACAAATTCCACTTGACAACATTCACCAAAGTTTCAGATCCATTCGATTCTGAACCCTACATATATTTGTCCAAAATCCGTGCATTTTGCTTATTCCTTGGACTCTCCATTCTTCCATGTCTCATTATGGAACGGTTCTATGCAACTTGTCATTTAACAGACTATGAATCTAAACGACGTGTTCACATATTCTATGTTCTCTTGGCTCTTCTAATTGTCATTGGGATTATTACATCATACACATATCACGAGTGTAAGAGACAGTCAATTACGATCAACTTTCTGCTTTCATTTTGACTTTTTATTGCTTTCAGATGAGTCAAGCTTGTGCATTTTCATCTTTCTGATGTCCTTCTGCTCTCTGGGAATATTGGTAATTTCGATCTTTGAATCAAAAAAAGCTGAACTTTTTAGGGAAACTTGTTACTTCTTCGGATCAATATAAAGTTTTACAATGAAGTTGAAAAGTCTTCGCTTAGAGAGAGATATCAGATTGCTGAAAACATAAACGTATGTCGACTGGTGAATGGAATTGTTTTATCGATGGGCGGTTTTAATGGGTTGATTTGTATGACAATTATTTTGGACAACTTCAATTTGTCTACATATTACGGAAGTATTTCTATTTTTGCATTTGATATTTCCGCTATCATGTGGGTACAAACTACTTATTTTGAATAATAACAAAAAATATTTCAGATATAGCACAGTATTTCCTTATGTATGCATGTACTATTGCAAGAAATGGAAAGCAACTTTTTTAAAATTAGTAGGCCAGGTGAGATTTTCGACGAAAAAAAAGCAGAAAAGAAGCGTCTTCTTTTGGTTGCGTGCAAAAAGTTCTCATTTACACTTGGTTAAGCAAACCTGACGCTTGAAATAGAATTCTAGTTTATATTACAAAACTAGCTTGCAATTTCAGTGTACCCGTCAACGGCGCTCCATCCAACCATATACTACAGAAGAACCTGGAACGAATGTGGTTTTGAAAAACAGTTTTGGGCAGGTCATGACCGATTTTTCCTCGGATGCATACTTTCGACAGTTGAAACAAAGTTGGAGTTGAACATTTTGAGTGCCGTTTTTGCTCTATTGTAGCATTTTGCCATCTCAAGCTTTTTTTTTCCAATTGTATTTTGTAAATAAACAGATTCTGCTTTTGCAGAAGCTTGAACTCATTGTCAGTACGGACTTCATGCTCACATTTAACTGATAGTGCATGTGTAGATGAGGTTGTTCACTGAAACACAAACAATGAAACCTATGAAATTCGGGATTCTGATATGTTTCCTTTTTCACCGTGAGAACTCACTGACTAATTTGTGTTGATTGTATACATCGAAACGTGTAACTCCTGGGTGCTTCGTGCGCTTTGCAACATTTCTCATCATGTACCCAAACTAGACTTTTTGAAGGAACCAGAAATCTCTTCCGCTATCACAAATCAGAAGTTGCTCTAATAGGACGTTATGGTTTTTGCGCTTTTCGTCATGAGACTCGGTTATGGTAGACTTGCTTTGATAACCTTCGATCGTTAATCACCTCTTCCTATCCAGAGATTCATTCTAAGAATAAATAACAAAACCTCAGAAGTTCCTCATCTGGAAAAACATAATAGCAGAAAAATCTGACATATTCTTTAACCCCTATCCTTCCTTTCTTCTTCATTCATCATTGAAAAATATCATCAAAACAAGGATAGGCACTATAAAAGGGAAGATGGCTAACTCATCTATCATTTGACGTCGAAGATCATTAGCAATCTATTCAGGTAAGTATTCCTTAGTCAGAATTTAAAATTGTCTACGATCAAAAGATGTTTCTTTCCGAGGAAGAATTTAGAATAAATATACATCAGTCACGTAGGAAATTTGACTATTCATAGGCATAACTCTGTAGGTGACATATTTTAATTGAACTAACTATGCTAGGCATATGTATCACAGTATATATAGAACACCCCGTTCTAAGATTCCATCATAGTCATGTTTAGCTAAGTGCCAGCGTTTGAATTCAAAATTAGCTTGAATCAAAAGAAAACACATGAAAACAGCTCTTTTTTTCAGGATGGGCACAGTTGTTGAGATGATCAATCAAATTTTCATCGCAACTGAAATAGTTTTATTCAATGTGTTCGGATTGTTTGGAAATATCAATTTCTTGTGCTTGACATACGCAAAACCAGCATTGCGATCTAAATCGTGTAAGTTTTTGGATGGTTTACAATTCCATCAACACAGATTGTGGCACAAACTTCACAAAACAATAAAAGAAACCAACAGTTTTTCAGCCTACATTCAATGCGCTTTAAGTGTATCTCACATATTCTGCTTACTATTCGAACTTCCGAATGCCGTTCTTCTGTTCACCGGAATTCAATTAAGAAGGAACGTCTGTTTCCCAGCAATTTCCATCTACATATTCTTCATCTGTGCTCAGGCTGTTATAATGCTCATGCTAGTTGTTGACCTTTTTGTTATCGTTTTCTTCACCACGTTGTGAGTTTCCATTCCTAATTTCCGGGATCTTTGTTGAAACAAAGATCATCTAATGATGCTTCTAATATTCTCAAAACTATAATTTCCAGTTATCGCCGAATCGACAATTTGAGCTACACTTTCCTTATGCTAACAGCCCCTTTCTTCTATGCCGGCTTCACAGTTGCTTGGGGGTTTGTGATGATGGATAATGAGTTGGTTATCTTCTGCAATCCACCAATCAGTCTTCACCCAATTGTCAGTAGATGGTGGTCTATGTCGAATGTTGCGTTGAATTCTGTGACGCTTTGTCTTTTCCTCTTCCTTATGATCATTTTCCATTGTAAAGGTACTGCGAAACTTCGAGCAAAAAGTAAAAGAGTCTGATACATTTTCAGGGAAGAAACAGAAAAGTGACACTCGAAAACTCATGAAACGACTGAAAGTTTCCGTCGTGGTCTTCGTCTTCTCCTGGTACATGTGTACTCTCGGAGTCGATATGTTTGTGGCTATCGGGCTCACTGGCTCGGTTCTTGTTTTCTTTCAAAGCAACATGGTTTTCTTTGCCCTACTTTGTTACACTCAACCATTTTATGTTATGCTCTGGAGATCTTCTGAATATCGGACTGCTTTTGTGGAGATGTGGAGTTTCTTGAACTGTGTGAAGAAGCTCAAAGGAAAGGGATGGCTTGAGAGAACTACCAGAGCAACAACAGTGGTTTCTACCATGGATTCTTCCAAACAATAATAATTTTTAAAAATATGTTTTATAATCTGCTGAAATAAACTATCAAAAAACTCAAATACTAAATTCCATTAAATCTACAAGCTAGCTCCTGTTTTGAAAAAATAAGTGACAGAACAAAGTGTGTAGGTGTTTCCTCTATTTGATCACTGAACAGTTTTGCACGAACTTATAGAATTACATTGATTTGTGCTCTAGGTTTGCTAAAACAATAGAACCTGAATCTTTGATAAGACCATCATGACCATGTTATTCCTTTACCTTATGCTCTTCTAAATAAATGGTAATCTCTTTTGGATTGAACTATGCTCGTTCTCACCTCCAGGCCCCCTAAAGAGTATAAAAGAATTTTCTTGCACATGCTTGCTTTGTTCACTGCCATATCACAAGTGATAAGTCATTGGAACACTGAAAACAAAAGTGATCAACATTTTTTCACCCTATTCATCCTTGTCCTGAATGAAAAACCATCGATATAAATACGAGGGGGTTGGTCTGCAAATAAGCTAGTTAGTTTCCAATTCAGGTGAGTCTCTCATGAATCTAAAATAGACTATGGGTCAAAGAATCAAACGTGTTATGCTCAAAGTCTGTGGATACCAGAAAGTGAAGTTGTTCTGTTTTCAGAGAACACTATCTTGATCATCTGGGAATACAGTTCATGGTTTGAGATGAGCTCCATTATCGTAATGAGCAACAACATTTTCATTGCCACCGAAATATTTGTGCTTAATATTCTCGGACTTTTTGGAAATGCAAACATTTTATCGTTGACTTATTTCAAACCTCAATTGCGTTCGAAAACATGTGAGTCAAAAAATAGAAATTTTAGAATTGAATAAGTTAACCAAATTATACTTCAATAACATGTTTCTATGTTTCAGCCTATATCCAATGTGCCCTGAGCATTTCTCACATCATCTGTCTCCTCTTTGAACTACCAAATGCCGTATTTCTATTCACCGGAATTCAATTAAAACGGAACGCATGTTTCCCCGCAATATCGCTGTATATATTCTTCATCTGTGCCCAAGCTGTCATAATGCTCATGCTTGTGATCGACCCCTTTGTTATTGTTTTCTTCACAACCATGTCAGTTTCTTTCTAGGAAATCTAAACTCAGACAATACCTCCTTACTTTTTCAGTTATCTTCGAATTCAAAACGGAGTTTATGCCATCCTGATGCTTTCAGTTCCATTTATGTACTCAACATTTACAGTTGCTTGGGGGTTCCTGAAAATGGACGAAGAAGTTATTATGTTTTGTAATCCTCCAATTGGCCTTCATCCAACTGTTAGTAGATGGTGGTCTATGTCGAACGTGGCAATGAATACAGTAACAATCATTTTATTTGTCTTCCTTATTGCCATTTTCCATCATAGAGGTAAGTGGAAAACATGGAATCATATTTTAAAAATCTTTGTTCAGGTAGAAAAGAAAGGAATGACACTCGAAAACTCATGAAACGACTAAAAGTTTCCGTGGTGGTCTTCGTCTTTTCCTGGTACATGTGCACTCTCGGCGTCGATATGTTTGCGGCTTTAGGTCTCACTGGCTCCGCTCTAGCCATCTTACAAAGTAATATGGTCTTCTTCGCACTTCTTTGCTATACTCAACCATTCTATGTCATCCTTTGGCGATCATCCGAATATCGAATGGCATTTGTGGAGTTCTGGAGTTATTTTGATTGTTTCAAGGAATCAAGTGCAAAAAAGTGGTTGGAACGATCTGCAAAAATTCATCCCAATGTATCTACTTACGATATTTCGAAGTCCTAAATAAAGCACAGTTTGGTGACTAATAAAAAGTTCTAAAGCATTGTAGTTTGCTTCCATACTGCAAAAAGAAACCACCAGAAGTACAAACTCTGTTCACTACCAGGTACATGAAGGTCGGTGATATCAACTACACAGTTGCAAGAAACATAATCGGGTCGGCTAACATTCCTGGTGTACATCTCGGTGTTTGATGTTCCTAAATAAGATGGTGATATCGGGAAATTGAAAAGTCAAAAAATCAGTTTTAACTTTCACGAAGAAAGAAGATAGTAGAAAAGAACCAGGCCCCATAAACAATGAGAACATAATGGACATTGTTAACTGGGTATTTCGGTGACGCAGTACAAATATCGGATTGGGGAGGATGCTGGAAAGTTATTTAACAGTTTTGTTGAAAATGCAGGGTATCGTTTGGTTTTGATTTTTTTAGCTGAAGAAGATTTAACAGTCAGCTAAAGAACTCTCCCTGGTAAGTGTACTCCAAAACATATGTGAAGATTTGGGAATTATTTTGTGATAAAACAGAGAAACATAGGCTTTACCAATTCCCCATTCTTGCTAGTTTTGTGAAACTTTCAAATCATAGAAAAAATGGAAACACACATAATTGAATATTTGCCTTCTATTTTAGATCATCTCTTTTCCAAAAAACTAAAGTTCAACAATCTTCCATCATCTCCTCCTCCTCCCATTTTCACTTCTATTAACTTACCATTTGTGCCCAACAAAACTTTTTTTTCTTTGCGGGTATCATTTTTCTGTGTGGGCATCTTGCGGTTCAATTTAATCACTCCCTCAAACAGATTGCGTTCTTCTCTCGAGGTCTAGGGCGAAAAAAGTAAACTCATCAGGTGCTATTTTAAATGGGTGCATTACAGTATACGCCTTCTGTGTTCTAATATTAAACCTTTGCTCTGTTCTTTTTCTTCTTTTTTTTTTAGAGAACCTCATTTGTTGACAAGCACATTGGCAACACAACATCCTATGTTCTAACAGTCCACAATATAAATACCCATCTTATCATTTTCAACTTTTTCAGGTATGCTCAGACCTACAATTCTTATTCTCTTACTACTACTCCTAGTTGATAACTCGGGAGCACAAATTACACAATATCTTCAACCATATCTCAGTAGCCCGCTTCCACCTCGAAACCATACACCATTGGTTCTAACTGATGAAATATGCGCTGAGGAAGAATGCAATATTCGGAAGGAATGGACTCATGATGAAGGATGTGCTTACATCAAATGTAACAAAGATGCATGTGAAGGCGGTGGATACCTTCAATGGTCTCAATATATTAAATGTGAACACAGAACGTCGATCAGGGTATGTGTCACCTTGTGCACTCAAAAACTTCACTTCTTATCAATTCCAGGTTGTTTTGCTGATTGTCGCAATCATCTACTTGTTCTTTTTGTTTATTGTGATGACTGTTGTGGCTGATGACTTTTTCTCTCCTTCTATTGCGGGAATAGTGCGGCATTTGAAAATTAGTGAATCTATTGCGGTGAGTACGTATCTTATGAAGACTTATTATTTGGAGTTTACAGGGTGTCACATTCTTGGCCTTTGGAAATGGTGCGCCTGACGTCTTTGGTAGCATCGCTTCAGTCATTACTGCTCCAAAGCCCAAGGCAGATCTAGCCATTGGAGACATTCTAGGTGGCGGAATTTTCGTGACTACTGTTGTCTTGTCAGCTATCATTCTCACCAAATCATTCAGGATTGCTGTAAGCTTTTTCTCCTGAAGCAGATATCTCAAAAACCGCATAATTTAGATACTTGCCACCGTTCGTGATATCATATTTTTCATTATCGCAGATATTTTCATTGCTATCTGGTTTTTGAATTTCAATCATGTTGAGATTTGGATGCCGTTGAGTAAGTTCATGAACAACCAAAAAATTTATTAGGAAAAATTTTTTAGCTTTTCTTGGACTCTACGCAGCATATGTTGTGTCAGTGATTCTGATGAGGATAAACTCAAAACGCAGAAAACAAGCGAGACATCTGAAAGCTGAACGTAAGTTCATCTCTATTCGAACCACATGAAAACTTGTAGATCCGTTCAGACCAACGGAAAACGAGTACAGTGAATCACCACACTCATAAAATGTCGACAGTAATTGGGTTTTTCATGGACTACGCACACGTAATCAACTTTTTTGCTAATAAGAAAAGTGAGTTAGTGGAATATTGAGTTTTTGTCTATGATTTCTGAACGTTTCCGGGTTTATTATCTTAATTAGGTTAAAGAACTAGACACCTATGAGTTGATTTAGCAAAAAACAAACACGGATCAGGTCGAATTAACCAAAAGTATAAGTTCACCTAGAATGTTCCAGTTTCATCAATGACAAACAATGTCAAAGACTTCATGAACTCAAAAGAAGATTCTTTGGAAGACGGACTTGTGGATGACCAAAGCGATGACGATGAAGGTGTCGAGGCAGAGTTCCACATAGCCCATCGTCACGTTTACAAATCTTATGATGAAGCTAGTCTCGCATTCACTGATGTTGAAGAGATCCGTCCGAAAACTTGGAAATCTTGGGAGTGGGTTCGAGACGTTGCAAACCATTTGAGACCATGGCCAGGAAAAGGAGAGTTCTATGAGATGAACTACTTTTCGAGATTTATAACAGCTGTGGCTATTCTTCCCACATTTTTCTTCAAATTGACAATCCCATCAAATGAGATGCCATGGTCAAAACCAATTCTGATTATTCATTGTTTTTGCTCTATTCAACTTGCTCTTTTTGCCGTTCAAATTTCTGACAAGTCACCGTTCCACGGAAGTCCAGGATTGTGGATTTACGGGTTGCTAGTTTCCGCAGTTTTGAGTATTCTTGCCATGATATTTACTCCACTCGATAGAGAGCAGAAATATTACAGGGTAAGTTTTATTTCAACCTAATTCTATAACTTTGAAATTGTATCTCCAGGAAGTATACTCATACCTCGGCTTCTTGGTGTCCATCGCTTGGATTTATACAACATCATCTGAGATTATTAATGTTATCACTATGATTGGAGTTGCCACCGGAGTGTCACAGGAGATTCTCGGGCTGACTATCATGGCCTGGAGTAACTGTATCGGAGATGTGGTATCAGATGTCGCCGTTGTGAAGCAAGGTTTTCCAAAAATGGCAATGGCAGCGGCAATTGGAGGACCTCTTTTCAGTAAGTTTGTTTTTTTGCGAGTATGGCATCAAAAATTGTTACTATTAATCTATTGCAGATTTGCTCATCGGGTTCGGGCTCCCATTCACGATTGCATGTCTTCAAGGAAAACAAATCGAGCTACAAATTACTCCAGTGTACCGGCTCCTCATGTTGTTCCTGGCTATTTCCCTCATAACTTCTCTTATTGGTAAGAGCTTTCAGGTGCAAGTACAAACAAGTTTAAAAATTTTTGTTCCAGCTATCTTCGTTCAAAAATTCAAAGTACGATGGCCGCATGCAGTAGCTCTTCTGGCCGTATTCGTGTCTTTCTTGATCTTTGTGCTCCTCTCGGAGACTCATGTGCTGGAATGGAAATAAGTTTCAATCCAACTTCTCAAATTTCATATTTATTATCAGTTGTTCAAAATACGGGTATATAGAAAAGAGATTTGTTTTAAGACAAAAGTATTGATCAGAGCAGATAAAATGAAGATTTTCTATCATTTCAAGTTGCTGATGAAATCTGATGCGAATGAGCAGTAGCAGATATTTTTGTAGACTTTGAATGTTTTTCTTTGAGAACCATGCAGCATGGAATCCAACTCCAAGCCTCGAAAAACGCATTGCGGTATTCTGGAGACCTCCAAATGACAACGTAGAAAAATTGGGAGTAAGATATCAAAACGAAAAATACCTGCAAAAAAATAAATGTTTATCAAGCTTATTTCCCAAGCTTACCAGGTTGCTCATCATAAAATTCAGAGTGTCCCCAGTCAATCCAATCGCAAGGAAAAAATCTGCAGCCAATAATCCGATATACCAAGTAGAGATGAAGAAAAGAATGGACACCTTCAGACGCTTCATAATTTTCCTGGTATCACTTTTTTGTTTTTTTCCTTTATAATAAAATACAAAGATTAGGCTGATGAAAAGAATCAGAGTGATTGTGTTAATGACAACGCTGGAAAGTGTCCAAAACCGGGATACTGTTGGATGCAGACCAAGTGGTGGATTACAAAACATTACAATTGCATCGTCCATTGTCATGAAGCCCCAAATTACTACTCCTGATGAGTAGGCAACTGGAACCACAAACATTCCAGTAAGATACTTCCAAGTTGCAATGGTTTGATAAAATGCTGGGAGAAAAACTATGATGAAAATGTCAATTGTCATCATGAGAATTATCACTGCTTGAGCACAAATGAAGAAGATGTAAATGGAGATTGCAGGTAAGCATTCGGATCGTTTCAATTGAATTCCAGTGAATAGGAGCCCTGCGTTAGGAAGTTCGAAGAGGAGGCAGAAAATGTGGGAAAAACATAAAGCACATTGTAGGTAGGCTGAAAAATTAAAAAGGATGAAAATTGAACTCAATGAGTTTTCAAATGCATAACTTCTAGATTTTGACAATAAAGTACATCGAAATATACAGTAGAACTTACATGACTTTGACTTGAGCTTTGTCTTTGTTGCAGTAAGGTATATAAAATTGAAATTACCAAACAGTCCGAAGATGTTGAAGAAAACAATTTCCGACGCAATAAATATTTGATTCATAAACTTCAGCGTAGTCAATTCCATAACTTGGGAAGGAGACGAAAATATAATTAGACTTATATAGAATCAAATCTGTGGGTGCAACCTGCACGTAACTCTTGAGTATTCTAGGCAATTCTAGTCACTTTACAAATTATCCAGCTATTATGTCAAGGAAGTGAGACGTGAGTTTTAGGCTTTTTATAAAGAATCTATGAATTGAGCTGTTATAGTCTGATCTTACGACAAGGAATCTAAGAAGATGAACAGGAGAAGAATGGATGTTTTGATTAGTCATTGCAAAAAACAATGTTAAGCTTTTTTAGGTTGCTTTTAGATATTATGGGATCTGCAATGGATAACTGAACACTTTTGTTTTTATTTCCTGGTGTTTGATTTTATAGTTATGATCTTTGAAAAGCAAATCGGTGGCGAATCCGAACTCCAATGATTTTTCATGCTTGATGCAATTTCAGGAGGAAAGTTCATTTCTTAAAACAAGCTGTAACCCTCTTTATTTCCCAGTACTCCCATCTTCTCAATTTTTCGTTTGATCATCTGACTTTTTCTCAATATGTTGCAGTCTTCCTAATTAAAAACGGTGCCCATAATGTATTCGAGCGGAATGAACAGTCATTTTTATGGTCAAATGAACAAATAAGCAAACAGCCAGACAACGAGAAACTCAAAAAAAATTCCCAGAATAGAAAAAGAAGACGTCAGAAAAACACAGACAATGTTCTCAGAAAGTTCTAGAGATCATTGCAACTGGGTTAGATTTTATAGTTGACCCAGCTCCTGTGATATCTTGGGAAATTGATCGGGTGCACCAGAGGTTGACGAAGTGTTGCCGGTATTCTTTTGATTTCCAGATTATCACGTAGAACGTTTGACTGAAGGAAAGCAGGACGAAGAAGGACTGAAATGAAAGGTTTTGATCGAGTAGAAACTTGAATAGAGAGAAGTATTCGTACTGTAGTTCAAACCTCCTGCATATTTGTACTCGTGTTTCCCATCTTCCCTCATGACTTACCACATTGGCACACAAAAAATTGAAAGTCTCTCCCCGGATTCCCATCGCAATGAAAACGGAATTCGCAGACTGAGCAATAAACCAGGAACATACAAAGATCACAACGGATAGTTGAAGTCTTTTCATCACTTTCCACGAATCGCCACGCTGGGCTCTACCTGAAAACTCATTTATGTTATTGCTGTTCGTGTTTGTTAGAACATACCCTTCGTATAAAAAATTTTAATCAGAACGAGGAAAACAAGAAGTGTTAACACATTGAGAAACAAGATATACCGGAAAAACCAAGTGCTGGCAGTAAGGCTGAGACCTGGAAAACCAAAAATTGAAAATTGGAAAATAGAAGCAGTAATGTACCTAGAGGAGGGTTACAGAATATCACAGTCTCATCATCGGTATCCAGAAAACCCCATGTAAAGAATCCAAATCCACAGATGAATGGTAGAATCATTGACAAAATAATATACTTTTTGGTAGAGAATGTATGGTAGCTGAAAATTTGAAATAGCTGGTTGACTTGTGAAGACAACATACAATCGTGGATGCTTCACGATGATCAGAATGTCTAAAACTAGAAACAGCATAATCATGGACTGAGCAGTTTCGAAGAGCGTATAGATGGAGACTTTTGGATAGCATTGGTTGCGTGGGAGTTTTATATCTGAATATGAAATACTTTAGAGCTTGCTTGAAATGAAGAATTTTTGAACTCACCCAAAATTGTAAGAATCGTATCAACTTGAGTTCCAATCAAGCAAATAATATGACAAAAACTTTGAACCGCTTGAAGAATCGCTGTAAACCGATTGTTACTTCAGCTACAATTCAAACTATTCTCAAACATACAAGATTTCGTTTGGAGTTTCTTGATGCTGGCTATCATGTAAATCAAACATGCATTGCCAAAAATCCCAGCGAAGAAATAAATAATTTTATAAGTGACAATGATAAGTTGGTTGGCTCTCCCAAACATTCCGTACATCTTCCAGTGAAGACCGAATGAAGCGAACTAAAATTCGACATCTCATTAGGGAGAGACATGTATCTCGTGAGACATAGAGTCTGAGAAAACTCGTAACTTCTTCTGACTTGAAACGTGGGAATAAAAGAAGCATGGAGAAGTTTTGTAAGTTTGATATGTCGCCTGTGAGTCATATCATTGTGGGATTGCTGATTACAGCGACTCTGGATGTAGAGGTATTCTTGACGAACTCCACTGTTTT
>GL379809.1:638307-656594 GCA_000143925.2 Caenorhabditis brenneri
CACCATCTACACTTATGATTTGTGTACTTTTCGGTGTATTCGACTTACTGGCATTTGCTTTCGGACGAGATCCTTGAGTTGGCTTTGTCGGGCAGTCTGGTGATTTATGTCCGACTTCCCCACATGAGAAGCATGTAATCTTCTTGGGAGAACGGGGTTGTGCATCCTTCTCACCCGGCTTTTTCTCCTGCTTCTTTCCATGGGCGGACTTTTTCTGAACCCAATTGACATCCAACCTAGGAGCGGGCTTGTTCGGAGCTACGACCTTGGATTGCGTTTTCAACTGAGAAAATCGTATCCACTCATCATACACTGTTGACAGTGTCAATTTCTCCTTTTTCCTTTCACTGGACTCGACAAATTGCATTAGAAAGAGCTTAGCCTCCGCATCCTCTGGTCCGGTCAAACCCCGCAGGAACAAAAAAATAGACCACTCGTCCGATGACATAGACGACAGCTTAGCATCGATCACCGATTGCGAAACAAAATTTGAGTACGCAAGTGGATCTGTGAATTCACCACTGTTCCGGTTAATAGCTAAACACGCCTGACGACGTACCATGAGACTCCGATGGTCTCCAAATGTCTTTTCTAATAACCCGAGAACCTCTTCAAATTCCTTCTCATAAATATCTTCATCTCCGGTTTGGGCATCTAGGAAGCGCTGGTACGTCGAATCTTCTAACGCCCCGAGCAAGAGACGGACCTTCTCACGTTCTGATAACGGAGCGCCATCCTCAGTAAACGTGAGCTTATTGCGATTGATCCATCTGCGATACCCATCTGGATCGCCCAAATCATATTGGAACTTGGATACCCGCCTGGCTAGGTCGCTCATGAGTCGTGCGTTGCTCGAAACGCGCCCACTACCTCCTGCGGTAGCTCTTGGCTCCCCTGCACCCCCTTGAACATATTGCTCCATGAACCGCTGGTTCATCTCCTGCTGGGCGGCCATTTGCTGGCTAATGAGCGCCAGCGCCTCAGCGATGGTCTGCGCGGAAGTCTTACCCGCAGTCTCTTCAACCATTGTGAAGTCCTTTGATTATCCTGATCGCCAATGTTAAATACTGAGTCCTTTATTGATGAGAGATGAGAGAGAGAATCGATAGTTGTCAATCGATAACTTAGGAATAATAATAAAGTTCAATAAGAGAGTTCACGAGTTCAAGCGACGTTGTCCACGTCAGCGCCACGCAGGCCGGTCACGGACTCCGTCCACAACAAAATACTTTTGAAGAATGCTATCCTCTGAATTGAAAACAAATGGAGGGGCGCAGGATGGAATAGGATCCTCATTTCTCGATATAAATGCGATGTATGTTGTGAATATAGAAAACGCCAATACAGGTGATGCAGTGATTAGGGTGTATTTTTTCAAAGATGTATTCATGTAACTGAAAATTGTATCGATGTATTTTTACTGCAAGTTTTGAATTAACATACACGGTTGGGAACTTAACAAACACCAAAATATCTAGAACAATCACGATCATAATAATTCCTTGAGCCGCTTGAAAGAAAACATAAGTGGCGATTCGATCGAAGCAATCACTTCTGTTGAGTGTGTTCTTCATTTCAAAAACTCCATTCATCACAGTTCCAACTTGGCAGAACAAGTGAAAAAAGCATTGAAAACATTGTAGAACAGCTGAAGAAAATGAATAACGTTTCAATTACTTCTTAAATTCTTACAAGTTCTAGATTGAAGATGTCTTTTCTTAACGATCAGATGAATAAACAAAACGTTTCCAACTGTTCCAAGAACTAGAAATATCACTTTATACACTGCAACAATACGAAGATTGATATCTCGAGCATCCATTCAGAGTGATCAGAATCAAAATGAAAGCAAAGATTCAAATGTGGTGATCGTGGTAATTTTTGAAAAAACACCAACGCAAGTTCGAGTTTCAGTCTGATCAGACATGTTTTCCATTTCACGGTCTCAGAGCTTTTGTTCTCTGTATTTGCAAAAAAAAAGTGCGTCATTATGGTAATGGGCAACTTCCCATGTCTGATGAGATGTGGAAAGGTTCAGCTAAAGTGTAGTTCTCATGTGAGACTGTCATATATCCTGGTGCAAGAAAATAATATGGCTTCTACCCTTCACGTTTACCTTTTCCTGGAAACTGACAATGTTCCACAATTCGTGTTTTTGAGCTGAATCACTTAAAAGTTCTGAACATTTCAAAATATGCTAAAAAACAAAACGAATCCGAGGCACATTTTTTGACACTAGATAGTTTCAATACTTGTGAAAACTATTTACGAAGGTGTCATCTCGATTATTAGAGTAAGACTTCTTGCTCTGATATTTTATTCGGATAGTTTCTTACTCATGCTGTCTGAGTTACATTACTAGCCCCACATTTTTTATGACTCTCGACCTTTTGGTTTTTTCAAGATCTTTGCCCAAAAATCTAGCCAAAGTATAAAGCTTGATCGAACAGGTGAAAAAAGAAGGAAGTTTTCAGTCTTCCGTGTCTTTAACCTTGTGAGAAAATCTCACGATTCAAGTACAGACAGAATATTATGATAACATAAAAAAGTGAATGAAATTGAGATCAAAATATGATCTCCAAGCAGGAAATACGATTTCAGAAAGAAGGTAAAGTATTGGGTCTTGTAGACAAAGGTGCTCTATTTTTCCTCCAAATCCTGAAGAATTGTTTTCGATACTCTTCACTTCTCCATATTGTAACGTAGAATGTATTGCTGTAGGATAGAACAATGAATAGCGACTGAAAATGGTTTTACAAGGATCGAAAAGTTTTGAAAAGCTTACGTTGTGGGCGAAAATCATTCTTTCTGATTTGACCATCGCTCCGTCTCGTAGGAAAATAAGAGCGATTATTTGGCTAAAGAGCCATGTGAAAATGAATATTACCACAGAAAATTGAAGACGGCGCATGATTTTCAAACTATCACAGTTTGGGGTTCTATCTTTCCGATGAAACATTCTGATCAAAATAATGTAAATTATCATAGTGATCGAACATAAGATCAGAATCAAGCACTTAAGCACAAGACTAGATGTAACACTGAACGCGAAGAGTGGGTTGCAAGCATGGATTTGTTCCTCCGTCGTTGTAAAATATCCGAAAGAAACAACGAATAAAGAGTAAGAGATGATGGGAATGCATGTTAATCCGAAATAAATTGAGTTGGATATATTGCGATAACTGAAGATACTTTAATTTTCAAAAAACCAGCATGAAAATGAAACTCACAACATGGGGAATCGAATCATTACTAAAAAATCAAGCATAATAAACAGCATTATCAAACCTTGCGCTGCTTGGCAGAAAATATAAAAGAAGATGTGTGTAAAACATTTTCTTCTTGTTAGAGTAGAATCAAAAATGAAGAATGAATCAACTACAGTTCCAAACAAGCAGATAATGTGAAATACACATTGAGCGCATTGAAGGATCGCTAAAACATTTATTGTTGATTGCGTAGCTAACTTAACTTGTGACTTACAAGATCTCGATCGTAGTTGTTTCTTTTTGTAGATCAAGTGAATGAACAAAACATTTCCTACAGTTCCAAATATGAAGAATACGAACTTATAGGCTAAAACCACATTGTTGTTGAGAGATTCGAAATCCATTTTGGTAATGAGACTTGTTGAAAGAAAAATCCTTCGTCCTTGGAACAGGTGATGTTTTCATGAGTAATGAATTGCTGATTTATTCATTCTCGAATGAAACTTTTGATCGGGATAAAAACCATGTTAAGAAATAATGTTTTATTACCTTTCTCCCAAATATGTCGGATGTCAAACTCCAAATATAAAAACAAATAAATCAATAGAAAGGCAAAAAATGTTCCTGAGGATCGTTCACAAAATAATCAAGTTCGATGAAAAAATACTCGTAATGAACAAATATGCTGGAATGAGACACAAAATACATAACTGATCGTTTCGATTTCAATTTTTCGAATGATGCGAAGAACCCGATGTTTTCCACTATTTCCATTCAAGAACATGGAACTCGGCAAGACAAATGAATATAAGGAAGGTTACAAAGATGAAGATGAGAGCAACGGCATGAGGCCAACGAACTGTGAACCGTTGAACAAAGAGAGCGATGAAAGTTGTAACAAGAGAGATTCCAAGGAAAAGCATCAGAAGACGATAAACTGGATTGATCAATAGTTCAATCTCTTTTCCTTGAGCGGCTGCGATAGTGAATGGAAGTCCAAATCCAATGAGAAGATCTGAAGTCGAAAGTTATTGATAATCACGAAAGTGTGTTGAGTAACAATGTAACTCACTGAACAATGGACCTCCAATTGCCGCTGCCATTGCCATTTTCGGGAATCCTTGTTTCACCACTGCGATATCCGCAACAATGTCACCAATACAGTTACTCCAAGCCATAATGGTCAACCCCAACAACTCCATCGACAGTCCGGTGACCACTCCAATCATAGTCACTACACTAACAATTTCATTCGAAGTTGCGTAAATCCATGCTATTGACATAAGAAAACCGAGGTACGAGTATACTTCCTTGTAGTACTTTTGCTCTTTGCTTAATGGAAGGAAGATCATGGCGAGCACGGCGAGAATTGTAGAGAACCCGAGTCCATACAGCCAGAGGCCAGGGCTTCCGTCGAATGGTGTGGTTCGGATAACTGAAAATGGGTGTTTATAAATATTATCAGAGAATTATTCTAGTGAAAAATGGAGAACAAATCTTACTTTGAATAGAGAACAATGCAAACTGAATAGAAGCGTAACAATGAAGAATGAGTAGAGGCTTGCACCAGCTCATCTCATTCGAAGGCACTGTCATTTTGAAAAAAAACACTGGTACAATCTGCAAGAGCGAAACAATATATGAATCCTAGTCTATTTTTATTTTTGCCTTGATAACTGCAACAATTTTGACAAAAATGTTCATTTCCTTGAACTCTTTCCAGGATGGCCAAGACTTCAAATGATTGAAAAGATCCCACACCCAATCCCAGGATTTCCATGTCGTGTACGTGATGGTTTTAATTTCAGTTGCAGCTAAACTTATTTGATCGTGAGAAGTGAAAACAGTGTGATGAGCATATGCGAACTCTTCCTCTCTTCCTTCATCCCCACTATCTTCGATTTCATCCAGAGTTTCAAGACTCTCGAGGTCAGTTTCAAACGTATCTAAAAATAAAATATTAGTGGAACTCTGAATCTTGTATAATTACTTTGCTGGAAAATCTTGGAAATATTTCTTTTCGGAGAGCTGTCTGAATCCAGTGATCCATTGAATCCTCCGTTCACAAATCCTTTGTCGATGTTATTGTTCGTTTTACGTTTTTGATTGGCTCTTGTCAAGTTTTTCATAAACTGAGAATATCCAACAACAAAAGTGAAAAGCGCGGAGATTGAAATTGTTGGCTGATGTTTTTGGATTTCTCCATAAATTGGAACATCTGAAGCAGCACTTGCAGGACGTGACTCATCCTCGATTTCTTTATTCTTCTTTTTCAGATTCCTCTTCTTTCGCTGGCTACGGTAGATTCCAAATATGATGACGGTGACCACATAAACACCATAGATTCCAAGGAATGCTGAAAATGTATCATTTTAGTGAGAAAAGATTTAAGTTATGAAACTTACTTGCTGGCATCCAAACTTCAATTTTGTCAAACTTCAAGAAGCAGAAAACGATGAAAGCCAGAGTGATCATATAGAAAATCAAGTCGCGAAGGGTTGGGATTATCTTAAATTTACGATGTTTGTTGTAGTCAACAGCAGAAATTCCAAACTTACAGCTACTCGGAAAGACTTTGTAAATATAATGATAGCCAACACTACAGTTGTCACAAAGATACTCGTTCCAAATAGATCTCCCAGTGCCAGATCAGCTTTCGGCTTTGGAGTTGTCAGGACAGAAGAAATGGAACTGAAAACGTCTGGTGCTCCGTTTCCAAATGCCAGGAATGTGACTCCAGCAATGGATTCACTCATTCTCAGATGTGTAACGATTCCGGAGATTGCTGGACAGAAGAAGTCGTCGGCAATTGATGACATTATAACGAAAAGGATGATCAAGTAGATTATACCAAGGATGATTAGGATGACCTGAAAAGATATTTTTGGATACCCTTCATTCTTAAAATAAATGTGGCATGAGATATGAAGTGGAAACTTGACGTAAGCGTCTATGTTTACCCTTACTGTATGTTGTTATCAAAACAAAACTTCAATATAGTAGAAACTGTGAAATTTTTTGAGAAAGATATCTTTTGTTGAAGCAGAAAGAGAAACATCCACTCTAAAAACTTACTCTAACACCAATATTGTATTGACACTTGACATACTGTGACCATGTTAGGTAACCACCACCTTCGCAAGAGTCCTTGTTGCACTTTATATAGGCGCATTTTTCTGCAAATTTTGGATTTGGAAAAGAAAAAGTAATAGAATTATGGGATCTGTAATATAATAGATCCTCCAAATAAATTGAAGCATGAAAAATATTATGAACACACGAAACAAATAGGATTACTATGGAGTTATTATGTTATCAAAACTATGAAACACCTACCATCAGATGTCCAAGATTTATCAATCAAACACTCTTCTGCTGAACACATTTCTTCGTCAAAAGGCATTCCATCGTATATCGAGACGTTCGAAACCACTCCAGAATTTGCATCCGGATAGTCGTATTCGTATTGAGCACCGACTGTTCCAATCACTATCAAAAGGCCTAGGAGCCATTTGAATTTCCCCATGGAAAATAATATAAAATTAGGTCAAGAGTAGAGTGTTTGTTTCCGCGTGTTCACCGTTATTTATAAGATGGCGAGGGAGGAGTCTAAGAAAAGAGCACCACAAGGAAAAAACCAAACAATAACCAACCTCTAACAGATTTTTAATGGGAGAGGAGGAGGAGGTCAAATATGTTTCTGCTGATATAGTACAAGAACTTTTACATACCAGTGAGTAGGAGTTATGTAAATTTGAAGCAGATTAAAACATGCACTCTAGATTTTCAAAGAGCAATTGGTCGTGTACTGGTCTTCCGTGGTTAGTAAGAGAACTCCTGTGCAAAGTACTCAGTTGATGATATCATTGCGTGGGGTGGACAGATAGGAGAAAAACGGAGAAATTGAGATCAGCTGGGAAACTGTTCACAGTTCCGAACGAAAAAAAAGTTGATTAATTGGAGATCAAGCTTTTTAGTATACAGTTGGTTTGTAGTAAAAACAATGAGTAATATGGTTTAGTTTTCATTTGGTCTTGGGTTCGTTTTCTAAGATTCTTCCTCCCTTTAAGAAACGAGTAGCATCGCAACATGAAGATAACAAAGTAAAACTGTTGAACATATTAGAGTTGCTCGTTTCAAGCTTGTTCGGAGAAATGGAATATAAGGGAAAGATAGTCTGAGATTCATCAGTTTATGTTTCAAATGATTGACTGGAAAACTTTTCAAAACGGAGGTGAAACTTTTGACTGCGATTCTCAGTGAATTTTATTTTAGTAAACTTTGAAGAAAGCAATAAACCTGAAATTTGATAACTGTGTTTGTTCGAAGCTTGTTATCAAACCGAAACAACAAACCTCCCATATACAATATAATCTGCATTCTTTTAAATTACATCGTATTATCGATAACTGACTAGAAATAATTAAAAATTAATAATGTATTAGACAGATTGGTACACAATTACGGATGTTTTAAGACTATCACACCGTTTATTTATTGTTTTTACTTGGAACATGCAGCTCACTTTGACTATTTTTTTTTAAATAGTGACTTTCCGCTTTTTTAAAAGTCATTGAATGTAAATCATCAACCCTGGCTTCTCTTGACTTTCAGTTTTTGAGAAAGACCAAATGTAGTACAACGAACTCCGAACCATTTCCCCTCTCTATCCAAAACAACTCTTTGTTAATCCCGATTCCTTTTCTTCTTCCTTTTTCTCCTATCAAAATAAACTTCCTTCCTTCCTACTTTTTTCCCTAACTGGTAATCTGCGTCCATTTACCGGTACAAACCGACAACAAATTTTAGACACTCCGAAAAAATATTGTTGTGTATTATAACAGTTCCGTCGAGAGACAGCCACCAGGGAGCCAAGTGCAAGTGTAGGTGAAAACAAGCAATAACACCTCGGAGAGATTATTTGTTTATTTAGCAAATTGGACATACTTCACATAGTTTTTCGATGGTTTTTTTGTATCTTCTGACATCATTTTTTCTTCATTTTCCGGTGTTGAACCACGTGAACTCTTACCACTTTTTCAATTGAAAAAGCTTCTTCACAACCCACGCGAGAACATACTTTGATCTTCAAATGGCTAACTGTCTGCTCATTTGTTACCCACTGCAAACATGCAGACCCCGTGTTCTTTGAAAAATTTAGCACACATTCAAATAATTCAACAAGACCAATAAATGATGTTTATTTTTAAGATCAACAAATTCGGAAGCGAGGTTTTACTTCTAAGTTTTTGTTTTTTCTTCTCCTAATTTTTGTGTAGGTTTGGAATGAAATGAAATGATGAAAGAAATAATACGGAAGATGTTGATGTTGATGATTTCATCAATAAATTCTTCAAATCAAATTGTGGAGGAGGAAGATAGTTTTTCAAATGAATTTCGTCAATTTTTTCCGGGGAATGACTGTCTCTTAAAGTAGATTATTTATAATCACTAAACAAAAGACTAAAAAAATGTCATTTCACAGTAGCTGCGAATGGTTATTGAAATCTTCCGATTCTAATTTATCGTTTTTCGCTGATCTAAAGTACTGAAGCATTATATCCCTCTTCCCTGCATTTGATCTTTTCCACATTTAATTTTCATGATCCCCTTTTTCAGATCAAATACTGTCATGCCCTTACTTCGACCGCCATGAAGTAACAAACAAACGAAGACAAGTCGTCTATCAACTGAACCGATTTAAGACGAACTTTGTTGTCTGTCTCACAAATATTGACAGATTTTTGAGCATTGTTCACGCTCAGAAAAAATGAACTACAACATACTACTCTTCGGTTTGCAGTTCAATTCAATGTTTTGAACTCTACAAAAATCATGAGATAAAAAGCACAAAGAGCTGATAGATTTTAGAAGAAACAGTCCGTTTTTGTGGCTATACTTCATGTAGTGACTCATTGTTTGGAAACGATTAGGAGTTGTTTTTCAGAAATAATCAGTGCCTGAAAGAAATAGTCTTGGGCTGATTTTGCTAGAAGGTTCATGAATTAATATCAAACAAGTATGTCCTGAAGTTCGGAGTAAAAATTTTGAAGAAAATACATTTTATATATCAATCAAATTTTAATTAAAACACCTGAAAAGATGTATTTGCTTTAGCTGTTCAGGAATCTAGTTTATTGGATTAATATGCTGTAAACAATGCCATAGCTTCGATTGAATCCTAAAAAGCGTTAAAGGTTCCCCGAAAGTATTAGGTCAGTCCGAAAGTTTCTTTATTTTAAGGATTTTTTTCGACTAGAGCTGTTTTCAATAATTGGTTTTGTTGGTAATATGTACCAACTAGCTAGACACTATCACTGTCAAAATCTCATCCCTCTACAGCAACTGGGTCCAAAGTTGTAGTTCCAAAAAGAGGGTGTCGAGAAAGAGAGTGAGCATGCGAGTGAAGAGACAACATTATTAATAACAGTTTATTGAACCAAAACGAGTACAAGACGATTTCTTCTACTTCTCCTTCTGACGTCCTTGGGTTCATCCTTGAGCAGGCTCCGGGAGAGGGAGAGGCGATCGGCTTGTCCTTACCGCAGTGGAACTGATTTTAACTTCCTTCCGGAAGCTATTTATACCCTTCGTTTGACCTTTCGATGGAATGATTAGATAAGCTTGGCAACAAAAGGGCTTCACGTTGGGATAGGTTTATTCTAAACTGTTCAGCATTCGATTAATGCGATAGTGAAAGTTAAGGAAGTTAATGCAACGCTTCACTTCCGCAACACTGGGGGGACCGCAACGAACTTCCGAAGCCGTGCCTTCGGAAGTTTACCATCACAAGTTTTTTCCTGGCACCGATTGTGCTTGTAGAGTTAAGGAATGCAATTCATTCCGCAACACTGGGAGGGGCCCCGAACTCCTGAATACACGTATTCAGGAGTTGAGTTGTACACAAAAAACAATCAACTATTGTTCTAATCCAGTGGACCTAAGTTTCACCTTCCATCTGGCTTAGCTTTCGCACCGATTGTGCATGAACCATAACTGCACCGATTGTGCACTAGAGCTTGAGAGAGCTGATGAGACGCGAAGCGGTTGACGATTTCCACGCAAAGAACATAGGTGATAGCTGACGATTGGAGCTCATCTGGGTTTGGCGCTCATCCGAATCCTCCGAAGTGGTTACCGCTTCTCTCTCTCGATTAGAGGCTTTTGTGTATTTTCCAGCAAAGTGGTGGCCCGACTGGCTCCTCTCAATTCAAAAATTCGATTGGTGCTTGCCAATCCCAATTGATAGGTTCCTATGCCATGCGCCCATCGTCCTTGTGAGCAGTCCTTCGAACGCAGTTCAGCTACGAAGTTTCAAACGTTCGCCGATCTCAGCCCGATTAGCTGTCTACTGTAGTTTTTATCACACTGAGATTGTCCAACATCTGTAGATATTCCTCAAATTTCGACGGGATGGAACCAACCAATTTCTGCTCCAATTTCCTCCAATTCGATGGTTCCGGAAGATTTATTGACAGGTTTCGGCCACAAGTCTGGCCTTCGAAACATTCAACTCCTCCAACAAGGGACGATTTCCCTTCGATATCTTGTCCATAGAATTCATTCCTTTATATCTTGCTTCTTCGCCATTTCCAAATGATTTTCTTGGTTGCCCTGGTGACAATGTCTCGCAAACCGAAACTACAACTTATCTTTGACGCCAAATGTCCTGGTCACGTTTTTGTGACGTGCAGCTCTAGATCCCCAAATGTTTCATTTCTTGAAAAATGCGGTAAGACGCAAGTATCGATTTTCTTCGATTTTCCTCAATTGTCCCCAATTGTCCTAAATTGTCCTCTGTCTTCCAACTGCTTCGATCTTCGAGAGTTAGTTGACTTGCTGAGCCTGAAGCAGGACCTCCATGCAGATGTGTAGCTACCCCATCTTCCTTTGCATTTCGGAAATAATCAATGATCCATCCCTCATGTAGTCGTCAGCATATGGGCCCTAATGCATCTGGTTCCAATTGGTTAGATTGCATCGACTATCCTCAGATGATACATGCGCGGTTGATCAAGATGGAGCCCCCGACCATAGTTTCCCTCGTTTGGTGCTTCTGACGGTGCCATGTTCCACATCAAGATCTCACAACGGTTTGTGACCGGCATCCAACCCCCAACCACCATCGTGTGGATTGCAGGGTCCCTCTAACTAGTGTCCATCTTCAGGATTGGGAGCTCTCGTCCCTCTATTCCCCAAAGTGAGCAGAGTCCTCTGTCGTGGCAGTGCTAGAATTGTCCGTGGTTGTAAATTTGCAAGACGAATGGGTACAAGGTAGTAGACTTGGTGTCCCTGATTTTTGACATGGTGGTTCAGACTTCTTAACATTGTTAGGCCAACATCCACTGCCAGATGCCCCATTCCATTCCACTACAAGTTGCCACTCGTTCGTGCCTATCTCGAACCCTTGCAGGGAATCCCGATTGTCGTGTCACATTGAGTTTGCCACAACAGAAATCGCTCAATTAGCTGTTTCTTAGTCAGTTGATGCCTCATATACTGGCTTCGCGATTCGACGATTTCCATTTCAGCTCAATTAGCTGATCTACCAGCTCGATTAGCTGTGATGTCCTGGGTTGGTGTTCCAAATCAGCTTACGGTGCCCTCTCCTCTCCCATCGCCATACTCCTCAGCCACTCGTTGAATGTCTCCTCTCTCCAAACTCAGCTCCTTCGTTGTCGGGTTCTTCCCGATACTGGCAATTCCAGTTCGGATATCCAAGGGTCGATGCACCATGTCGAGAAAGAGAGTGAGCATGCGAGTGAAGAGGCGATCGGCTTGTCCTTACCGCAGTGGAACTGATTTTAACTTCCTTCCGGAAGCTATTTATACCCTTCGTTTGACCTTTCGATGGAATGATTAGATAAGCTTGGCAACAAAAGGGCTTCACGTTGGGATAGGTTTATTCTAAACTGTTCAGCATTCGATTAATGCGATAGTGAAAGTTAAGGAAGTTAATGCAACGCTTCACTTCCGCAACAGAGGGTTTTCTCGGACCCCATTTTTCAAGATAACAGTGTTCTCGATGAGGTGAATCTTAGATTTTGTATCAAAAATGTTGGCATGGGTAGTGGTAACATGCACCAGTAATATCTAGTCTCTTCGATTACTTTCGGGCGTTTTATGAAATCATGGTCTCTTTAATATAGATGACCATAACAAACGCCAAAAATGGTTTTTCTGAATAGTCAAAGCGGGTTTAACATATGTGCAGTCCGTAAATACATTTTCATCAGAAAGATTGACCAGAAAGCCTTTCCGGACGATTTTCCAATTTTTGGTCATGATCTCAAGCCATTTTTCAGAGTTTCACAAAAATCCGCAGAATGATCAGAGAGGCTAAATATTTTTGGTGCATGTTACCACCACCCATGCCAACATTTTTGATACAAAATCTAAAATTAACCTCATCGGGAACACTGTCATTTTGAAAAATGGCGTCTGGAAAAAGCCTCTTTTTGAAGCTATAACTCTGGACTCAGTTACTGTAGAGGGATGAGATTTTGACAGTGATAGTGTCTAGCTAGTTGGTACATATTAACAACAAAACCGTTTATTGAAAACAGCTCTAGTCGAAAAAAAATCCTGAAAATAAAGAAACTTTCGGACTGACCTAATATATTGATGTTTTCACAACAATCTATTTTACAGAAATCATTCTTAGATTTCTTCGAAGTCATCATTCAAATAATAGTGATTAGTCAGTTACCTGGAAAATAACCGAACGAGAGCCCAGGTTCCTATCCAAACAGCAAATTAAGCCACAATTAGAGGATTGGTATTTTCTGAAATGCGTCTAGCTTGAGATTTATGGTTTATTCCTTTTCTTTTCTGCTTGACTTTGGAGAGTTGGATTAAAAAACGTTTTCATTAAAATTTGTTTTTTTTGTAGGGTACCGAAGGGCTCAACAATTTTCAAGATATTTTCGATTGCGACTTTCCGATTTCATCAAACCACACTAGAACAAAACAACATTTGTAAATTCTGGGTTTCTTGCTATTTTTTGCTCGATAGCTCGAATCAAATCAGTTCAGTAATTAATTTTCAGTCCCTGAGACTTTTATTTTTTGAAAAATTGATAAAATCATTGAACATTTGATTCTTAGAAATTTGCACAGCTCAGTTTTTCTGAAAAACTTATGAGAATTTTTTCACTCATAAACAATAGAATTCAATTCCTGTCACAAATAGTTTTCAGATGGCTACGTCAAACCACTCAATTTTCGAATTGAATCCGAATAACGAGCAACTTACAATCGGAATAATCTATAGCACCGTGGCGCTTTCTGTGTTTCCAATTTATATTCCTATTATCTATGTGAGTTTATCATAACTCTCAACCTTAGAATCAACTTTTTTGCAGACGATTCGAGTAACTAAAGATCTCAATGAAAATATATCGTATAAATTGATAAACTCTATGAACATTTTCGACTTGATGCAATCCTTCGGTCATTTTTCAACAGGAATATTCATTATCTTTCCTGTTTTTACTGAAGAAATTTATCCGCTTGTGATAGTAAGTGTTCACATTTTCAAACTTTGGCGAGTTTTTGTCAGCGAAAGAGTTTTAGATTGTGGGATACACTGCGAATTGTCTTTGGAATTCGAGTTTTGTTATAATGGCTGTTCTAGCACTTACACGGTTAGGTGTCAACTTTTTTCGTCTGAGAGCCAATGAGTGGAAATGGTGGATGAAGGTGAGTTGAGAAAATAACTGAAAAATCGGTTAAGATATTGTTTTTATTAAAAACTCTCAGGTTGTGATTTTTGTTCTTGGAGGATATATGTTCACCGTTTGGTTAATGGGATGTGTGGTTTCATGTTTTCAACTCGATAGTGTTAACTGGTCTTATAACATGACAGTTCCGCTTAGCGATTTTTTGTCCCAACAAGAACTTTACTTTTGTTTCATCATTTTGGCATTTAGTTTCAGTTCGTATCTTATCATAATTGGGAGTATTTACAATGTAAGTGTGGTTTTGATGAATTTAGGTTATGGAACTTGTTGGTTTCAGCAAAAGCGTCAAATCCAAAGTTTATCATCGATGCGAACAGAAATAGCAATCCTCACTCAAGCTACGGTTCTAGCCATTTATATGGGTGCAGTTATGATTTTATGGCATAACGCAGGTAACATCTATCAAACTTTGATAATTAGTTCTTACTATTTTTTTAGAGTTATGGTTTCAAATGACTGATATCACACTTGCATTGTTGAATGGAAGTTGGCTAATGTTCTCTCATCTCAACTCTTCCATTCTGATTGTGACAAATCGGTAAGAGCTATTTTTTATTTCCTTTTTTGAAACATTTGTTACAGAAGTATTCGACAACAGTTCTTAACTTTATTAGGTGGCTCAAGGACAAAACGTTCTTCAATGGGAAACTCTGTTTTCGTCCCCAAACAAGCAACTGTAGTGATGTTCTAATTCCAAGTTCTGGTTTTTTTTGCTCTTGCCCTTCTGATTGAGGAAAATTTAATACTTTCGTTTATGCAGTTTTGATTAAATAACATTGAAAATATTGTTTCGACCCACTTTCATACACTTGTATTCAATTTGTGTAGCACTGCATGTTTTTTTGTAACACTTCCTGGAAATTATATTCCCTACCGGTCTGGCGTGTGAGCCATTTTTCAGAATAAACAATTCTTTCCTACCTAGAAATCGTTGTCGACTTGTCATATCGAAATCAGCTTCTATGGCCAACTCCAGCAACAGTATTTGGGGAATCAATCAAAATAAGGAGCACGTTATCATTGGGGCAGTATACAGTATTGTAGCTATTGCTGTTTTACCAGTTTACGTTCCGATCATTTATGTAAGTTCGAAAATAAACGAATTTCCTTTGTTCAAAACGGTTTTAGGCGCTCCGGTGCAGAGGCGAGTTCAAAGATAATGTGTCTTACAAACTTATCAATATTCTCAACTTATGCGATTTGCTGCAATCTTTCAACCATATTCTTACAGGATTTTTCATTATCTTTCCAAGTGTTGCTCTGAAAGTTGACCCATTTGTTAGAGTGAGAATAAAAACATGAGTAAACAGTAAACAATGTTTCAGATAATGACTGCCAATACTTTATGGACGGCGAGTTACGTTATAATAGCAGTTTTAGCAATAACCCGACTGGCGGTAACATTTTATCACTTGAAGCCAAATAAATGGACAATTTGGCAGAAGGTTCGGAATAATCATCAAACGGTGATAACACCAACAATGCTCACGAAGCCATTTTCCCATCAAGTTTTCAGCCAACCAATATTCACTTCCAGATACTCTTGACGCTGGGTGGTTTCTATATTCTTGTTATCTGGATAATCGGTTGTGTAACTCTGAATTTTCAACTTGTTGGCGTCACATGGTCCTACGACACAAGTGCTCCTTTTGTTGATGTTTTGTCCCCACTAGAACTGTACTTTTGTTTTCCAATAATGGTTCTCAGCTTCTTATCCTATATTTTGATTTTGTCTAATATTTACAAGGTTTTCATTGTGTACAAGACTTTGTGTTATTTTTTGTTTATAGAAAAAGCGCCAATCTCAAAATTCATCATCTCTTCGAACGGAGATATCTATTCTGGTTCAGGCCACCGTCTTGACTAGTTACATGGCAATTCTGATGGCACTGTGGCATAACGCGGGTAACAAATCATCTAATCATTTTTTCTTCCGAATAGTACTTCAGAATCCTGGTTTGAAATGACAGATATCACTTTGGCGCTTCTGAACGGCTCTTGGATCGTTTTCGCACATCTCAACGCATTTTTGCTGATTGTCACAAATCGGTTTGTATATTTGATTAATTCCAAAAAAAATAGGTGGAGTTTTGAGAACGATTCGTCGACAGTTCCTGGGAATGTACTGTGGTGGCTCTTCAATCAAGGACATAACAAAAGTTGGAGCATTTTCCATGGCAAGCTCTACTTTGAACAACAGAAGAATCTCCACTGTCACCCAGTAAATACGAACAAAACATTTATAAAAATTGAATTCTTGAACTATTTTTTTAATGAATTGAAGTTTCGTTCCAAAAACTGATCTGAAAAAAGCTTTCATGGTCCAAAGGAATCAAAAAACGTTACAAAAAAAAAGTTGAAAATTTCCAGATTTCTCAAAGAACTAAAAATTCATAACGAGTTCGAACCGGGTGAGCTGGCACGGGTTTATGTTATTGAAGACCGAACTTCTGTAGAAAATACATATGTGCAGTTTTGAAAACAATAATGGCTCATTTTTTTCGAATGAAAAATACTCATTACTAGAGTTTTTAGTATGAATGGCAGTTCGTAGGTGTCTTCTGGTAATTGAAAATGTCTCTATAAAATTGATACATGGGGAAGAAGTTTTGAACAATTTTAGTTATCAGTTCAGTTTTTTGTTTCATTGATTCTGATTTTTCGATGCCGATTTTTCTGACACATCATTTCGAAACGTTGGAACATTTGTCTCGCCCTTGTCAACTGAACCAGGAACATGTTCAATCAACCTTAGCTTTCCATGAAATAACCTAAATTTAGGGACGATGAGGCATGTTTCCAATGAATTTCGAGATTTTCCACATGATAATTCCTGTTTCAGTGACTGGTCTTTTATCTACTTTTACTTTACACCGATCTTTCAGATCAAAGTCCGGAAAGTGCTCCGTACTCCCTTCGTGAGACTTTATCCGGCGTTTTTTCTCATAAACTTTTGATTCTGGACACGAGTCTCTCTTATTCCATTTGGCAACACGATCCATTTGTATTCGGTCTTTTTGCTTTCTTTCAGACATGGTTGAGAATTCAGCTTTTAATTCTGATTCCGAACTACTTATAATTGGTGTAATTTATGCGATTTTATCAGTCATTGTCTTTCCAGTTTATGTGCTTATCATTCATGTAAGAATAATCTCAAGGCACTGAAAAACTGATAAACCCGTTTTAGGCCCTTCATTCAAGGAGCGATCTCCGAGAAAACATATCCTACAAGTTGATCAACTTTTTGAATTATTGTGATGTATCTCAAGCGTTCTGTCATTTTCTAACCGGACTTTTCCTCATTTTCCCATTTTTCACCAAGAAAGTGGACTTTTTCGTGAGGGTAAGAATGTCATGAAGTTTTTTCGAGAATTTTAAGATTTTATATTATATTATGTGTGAATTTTATGCAAGTATCAAAATCTCAGATTGTTGGTTGCACTGCAAACACATTATGGCTAGCTACGTTTGTGATAATGGCTATCCTATCTCTTGCTCGGATTGGTATTGCATTTTTCAAAACAAAGCCAACTAAATGGTCTATTTGGATGATTGTTTGTTTACTTGGTGTCAAATTAGTAAATGTAAATTTGTCGTTGCTCAGGTTGCTCTGGTGATTGGGTCAATTTATATTTTTTTGGTTTGGGCAATTGGATGCATCACTCAAAATTTCCAACTAACCGGGCCGAGTTGGTCTTATGACATGACTGTAAAATTTGCTGGGCTTTTTGCTGACCTCGAGCTCGTCCTTTGCTTTCCCACTCTGGCTCTTAGTTTCTGTTCGTATATTCTAATCATTTACAGTATCTATAAAGTAAGCGTATGTTTTTCTAAACTGACAAGGGAAGGTTCCCAAGTGTTACCCTCAGATTTCGATGGGATTTCGGCTGTGAGTAGGCCTAGGGTAGGCAACTTCAAAAACGAAGTCCCACCGGCTGATACGCAGGTTTGGGGGAATAGCGCCAGTTTCTAGAATTTTCCACGGAATTTCGTCGATTAACTTTGAGGGATCATAACTTTGTTCATTTTTAAGATTTTCAGTTGGTTTTTTAACCAATTTGTAGGAAAAAATACGGTTAATAATTTGTTCAACTGAGTCACATCTCCATCTTTAAAGATCGATCCGCAATTCTTCAAAATATCAAAATATCCAATTAGATGTAGTTCAAAAAGTGCCAATTTTTGGACATTCGTCCTCGGGAGACTATGACTATTCGATTTGTACCAGCCAATGATGCAAGTATACACACTCAAATATAGGTCGAGCCTTTGAGTTACGAGACTTATTTAACTTTTTTTCAAAAAATTTTCATTTTTCATGTATAGGGATACGTGG
>GL379809.1:656861-701056 GCA_000143925.2 Caenorhabditis brenneri
ATTCCACGTATCCCTATACATGAAAAATGAAAATTTTTTGAAAAAAAGTTAAATAAGTCTCGTAACTCAAAGGCTCGACCTATATTTGAGTGTGTATACTTGCATCATTGGCTGGTACAAATCGAATAGTCATAGTCTCCCGAGGACGAATGTCCAAAAATTGGCACTTTTTGAACTACATCTAATTGGATATTTTGATATTTTGAAGAATTGCGGATCGATCTTTAAAGATGGAGATGTGACTCAGTTGAACAAATTATTAACCGTATTTTTTCCTACAAATTGGTTAAAAAACCAACTGAAAATCTTAAAAATGAACAAAGTTATGATCCCTCAAAGTTAATCGACGAAATTCCGTGGAAAATTCTAGAAACTGGCGCTATTCCCCCAAACCTGCGTATCAGCCGGTGGGACTTCGTTTTTGAAGTTGCCTACCCTAGGCCTACTCACAGCCGAAATCCCATCGAAATCTGAGGGTAACATTTGGGAACCTTCCCTTGTGAAACTGATCTTTGTTTTTAGAAGCGTCAAATTTCCCAATTGAAATCATCCTCCTCGCTTCGCACTGAAGTGGGAATTCTGATCCAAGCGACGATTCTCACGACGTACATGGCTATTTTGATCACTTTTTGGCACAACGCAGGTGTGTGAAAATTTATGTTTTCGTGTCGAAGAAATCACAAAAAACAGATTCTTAGAAAATTTTTGATGGAAACAGGAAGTGGGAAACTCGAAATAGAACCATTGAAAATTCAGATAATTGAAACTCTGAGTTTTTTCCAAAGCTAAAGATACACACTTTGAGAACTTGCAAGAAACTCATTGAGAACGTATACAACAAAACAATCATATTTCAGAATCGTGGTTCAAAATGACGAACGTTACCCTGGCTGCTCTAAACTGTGTTTGGATTCTGTTCTCACATCTCAACTCGATTCTTCTTATCGCTACAAACAAGTAATTCTTTTTTTTGTCTGTTCGCTTTTCTAATTAATATACTAACTTTTCCAGAGGTGTTCGGAATCAAATTCTCAAGCCGTTCTGCAACAGAGTTCCGTCTAGACACACATCGAGACTTGGACCTTTATCACATGTCAGCTCAGTCAACATTGAGAAATAATTATGTGATTCATAACATTCTGATTTGTGTATGAGATTTCAGAGTTTTTCAGATGTGAAAAAAACTCGAATGAGCAAATTCATTTCACTGTTCGTTAGTTGGAAAAATATAAAATATTGACCTAATTGAACGAGAACTCTGCTTGTACCAAAGCACAATGATCATTTCGCTATTAATATTTGCATCGAAAAATCTCCCACTTCTTGCGCACAGACAATGACACCATTATTGACGGAAACTGATTGCATTGTGAGACCTTATTCTCGTTTACTCAAGTGTTTTAAAAGTTTTTGCCATTATGCTCTGCGCCAGTTGAACGCTGCTTTTTATGCAAAGGAATGTTTATTCGCGCATGCCGGAGGAAAGATTGCGGAAGACACTAGAGAGCAAGTAAATGGAAAGTAGTATAAAAGCGAACTTTCGGGTGTTCTTATCATCCGATCCTCTCGGTTCGATTCATAACTGAAAATGCGCTTTACTTCACTTGCCATTGCCTTCCTTGCCTGTGCCTTAGTGGTATCTGAAAGTGTGATTCGTGAAAAAAGACAGTGTGGATGTGCTCAACCACAGCAGAGTCAGTGCTCATGCCAACAAGTTCAACAGACTCAATCTTGCTCGTGCCAATCTGCACCAGTCCAACAACAAGCCCCATCGTGCTCTTGCGCTCAGCCACAACAAACTCAAACTGTTCAGGTAATAACATTGTTTTCAAACTGTTTACTAATCAAATCTACTAATAGGTCCAAGCTAGCCAATGTGCCCCAGCCTGCCAACAGAGCTGCACACAACAATGTCAAGCTTCTCCATCGGTTTCCCAGTGCCAGCCACAGTGTCAGCAACAGTGCCAATCCAAATGCACTCCTATGTACAATCCACCAACTACCACCACCACCACTACCCAAGCTCCAGTTGTTCAATACCAACAGTGCCAACCAATGTGCCAGCAACAATGCCAATCCACCTGCGTTCAACAACAACAGCCAGTTGCTCAGTGTCAACCACAATGCCAACAACAATGCAACGTTGCCTGTGACACACCAACCACCACCCAGGCTCCACAAGTGATCCAAATCCAACTCGAAATCCAACAAGCTCAAGCTCAATGCCAACCACAATGTCAGCAACAGTGCCAATCATCATGTGTCCAACAACAACAGCCAACTAGCCAATGCGACTCTGCCTGTAACACCCAATGCTCTGATATCTGCCAACAAACTGCTCAAGCTACCCAACAAGTCTACAACAACAACCAAAACACCCAAATGTATGACCCATACAACAATCAAGGATCTTCCAACTGTGCTCCAGCTTGTCAACCAGCTTGTGATAACTCCTGCACTGTTCAACAATCTCAACCAATGTACCAGCCATACGAAACTACCACCGAACCCCCAGCTCAAGTTATCCAAATTGTCCTCCAGACCTCTGTAGCCCAATCAGCTCAATGCGCTCCACAATGCGAACAATCCTGCCAACAGCAATGTGTCCAACAACAACAGCCAGTGTCACAATGCCAGACTGCATGCCAATCATCATGCTCCAACTCCTGCCAAGCTGCTCAACCAGCCACTACTGCCTGCCAACAGACCCAACAAAACTCATGCTCCTGCCAAGCTAACTACTCTCCATGTGGAAATGGACAATGCTGCCGCAGAAAGTAAATTAATATGCCAACAATTATTGACATTTTTGTATATACCGAAACCAATCAGTTTCAATAAACTTTTTCAATGACATTATTTTCGTTATCATCGATTTGACTAGTAAACACATGAATTAAAACAAAAAAGATTTTCTAGAACCATCTCAAACAGTACAGCAGACTATAATCATTGATAAAACGTTTCTCTTCTTTTGAGGGTGTTCTATTCGTTAGCTTTAGGATAAAAAATTCTCACTTTAATAATTTTCAAAAGCTGTTTACTTTCGAAATTACGCACAAAAACAACTACTTCAAGCTTTCCAATTTGAAAATGATCTTTGTTCAATCGCGGCAAGTGTAACCTCAGTAAACAAATACCAAGCGTAAATCGAGAAACTCGGAAGAAAAAACGTTTTTTGAGACAAAAAGAAAATGGAAATGTTTCATCCATACGCTGACAAACATATTAGTCCTGCCCAGAAGAGATGTCCAAATGCAGAAAATAGTGTTATGAATATTGATAGTCTGCGTTACTGTTTAAAATAGTTCTCAGAACACTTTGTGATTAGTGTTCATTAATTATCTGTATAAAAAAATTTTCTCTTGTTTCTTCCAAAGATATTATTCAATTATTGTTTTCAGATGTCAAATTGGTAATCATAAAAAAATTGTCATTGAAAAAGTTTATTGAAACTGATTGGTTTCGGTATATACAAAAATGTCAATAATTGTTGGCATATTAATTTACTTTCTGCGGCAGCATTGCTCATTTCCACATGGTGAGTAGTTAGCTTGGCATGAGCATGAGTTTTGTTGGGTCTGTTGGCAGGCAGTAGTGGTTGGTTGAGCAGCTTGGCAGGAGTTGGAGCATGATGATTGGCATGCAGTCTGGCATTGTGACACTGGCTGTTGTTGTTGGACACATTGCTGTTGGCAGGATTGTTCGCATTGTGGAGCGCATTGAGCTGATTGGGCTACAGAGGTCTGGAGAACAATTTGGATAACTTGAGCTGGGGCTTCGGTAGTAGTTTCGTATGGCTGGTACATTGGTTGAGATTGTTGAACAGTGCAGGAGTTATCACAAGCTGGTTGGCAAGCTGGAGCGCAGTTGGCAGATCCTTGATTGTTGTATGGGTCATACATTTGGGTGTTCTGGTTGGTATTGTACATCTGAGTGTTCATGTTTTGGTTGTTGTTGTAGACAACTTGTTGGGTAGCTTGAGCAGTTTGTTGGCAGATGTCAGAGCATTGGGTGTTGCAAGCAGAGTCGCATTGGCTAGTTGGCTGTTGTTGTTGAACACATGATGATTGACACTGTTGCTGGCATTGTGGTTGGCATTGAGCTTGAGCTTGTTGGATTTCGAGTTGGATTTGGATCACTTGTGGAGCCTGGGTGGTGGTTGGGGTGTCACAGGCAACGTTGCATTGTTGTTGGCATTGTGGTTGACACTGAGCAACTGGCTGTTGTTGTTGAACGCAGGTGGATTGGCATTGTTGTTGGCACATTGGTTGACACTGTTGGTATTGAACAACTGGAGCTTGAGTAGTAGTGGTGGTTGTAGTTGGTGGATTGTACATAGGAGTGCATTGGGATTGGCACTGTTGCTGACACTGTGGCTGGCACTGGGACACGGATGGAGACGCCTGACATTGTTGAGTACAGCTCTGTTGGCAAGCTGGAGCACATTGGGTAGCTTGGACCTGCAGACAGTTTTCATTGAAACATAAAAAAGACGTTGAAACATTCAGGACTGTTGGAGAAGAGCTCAATTATTTGGTTTAGGTGTTCTGAACTTGATTTACCTGAACAGCTTGAGTTTGTTGTGGTTCAGTGCAAGAGCAGGATGGAGCTTGTTGTTGGACTGGAGCAGATTGGCACGAGCATGATTGAGTCTGTTGTACTTGTTGGCACGAGCACTGACTCTGCTGTGGTTGAGCACATCCACACTGTCTCTTTTCACGAATCACACTTCCAGATACCACTAAGGCACAGGCAAGGAAGGCAACGGCAAGTGAAGTGAAGCGCATTTTCAGTCTTGAATCGAACCGAGAGAATCGAATACTAGAACCGTTTCAAGAAGAGCTTTTATACCAAGCAAAGGAGTTTTCCCACCCTCTACCAGACTTGTAACTTCTTGATTTCCGCACTCTTCCGCCTTTTTTTTCATTCCGCGTCTATGTCTCCTGCCGGGCAAACTGTTTACCACATGAAAAAGTGTTCGAATGGTGAGCAAGCATTTGGAAAAAAAAACTGTGGAAAATGGTGCAGTGAGCACTAGAATAAACTTGGAATGCTCTATTCAAATAATCCAAGACTATTGGGAGGCCAGAAAACTAGTAATTCAAAAACTGGATAGTTATTAACGGATATTGAGCTTTTGAAATAGATATGACTCATGGAGAGGCTTTTGAAAACTTTATTCAGCATTCCTCAAGGAAGAGCAACAATACATAATTCAAGAAGACTGATTTCAAGTCCTTGTTGTTCCGACATAACTTGGAGGGGCTGTTGAGTTTGATCGTCCGAGCACACGTCTTCTTATTTCCGGATTGAAAATGAATGTCAAAACTCTTAATTAAAAGACTTAACAACATAGAATTGTATTTAACTAACCCATCCATAGCATGTAATACAAGCCATCCCAACGATGTCACTATCAATCCGTAGTCTCGATTTCTAACAAGGCTGGAGAATGCGAAAAAGAAAATGAAAACATTGATAAGCAAAAATACTGTCTGAGCCATCGCTTGTTTTACATATCCCATATCAGTTTTTGCGGTTGAAGTAGATACTAACGATTTGTTTCTCTGGAAAAAACATCAAACGATTTCTGAGTTTTCAAAACATCAAGTGGGTCACAGTAAATATATGCAATTGGAGTTACTCACATTAGCAATAATACTCCGGAGCTTCATCATACTGATCACATCAACGAAAAAATTCATAGTGGAGAACGCGAACACTACATATAAGCTTATAGCTTTGTCATATGTTGAGCAAGCTGGCGTGGCAACATGTTTGACAACAATTGTATGATATTCAGGATCATAAATAAGTCCACAGTCTTAACTCTCAGTTTATTCGAGTTTCGTGGGTCAATTGATTTTAACTCACCAAAAAAAGCAAATATCAAGTTCAAAGAAAATGCAAATACAAATGTGAAGATGATAATCGTTTTTGTGATGAATAAGCTGAAGAACTTTTTCAATGAGACATATTCAAAGGTCTAACGAATTGTATTTTAAATGGAACTTGAAACATTATCAGTTTTCTTTATTATATAATTCACCTGAACAATTTTCTATAAATGATAGGAGTAGATACAGCAAAAAATCTATTCAAAGATATAACAGAATGTAAGATTGTTGCAGATATAAAGCAAGTCTCGAGAATAAACCCGACGACAAACGATAATTGTTGATTTTCCATGAAATCTAGCTCACTGTAAATTATCATTTTGTGCGTTGTAGAGAACCTATGAAATAATCTTACAATATAGTAAGTGGGGTCGTGTAAACAAGAAACACTAATGAAAAAGTTCCGTCGAATATTGATAAAATTACAATAAGGATATAGAATGGATTGTCTAGGTTTTTCATTTTCCACACAATGTAAACTAACGAGAAATTACTGACGACTCCCATACATGACACCTGAAGACAATTCAAAAGGTAAACCTATAAACATGATGAACCTACAACGCCAATAATAAATCCAATGATTATTAGGTTCCACATTATTAAAGTTCCTTGTTGTTGTAAAATTCTAAAAAGAACCGGACATGTAGAGTCTCACGAAGTCGGAAGAGAACTGAAAAAAACTAACAAGAAGGGAAGAAAAACAAAGCATTGAAAACGATTTTTTTTCAAGTTGAGATATCTGAAAGTTGAAAAACAAATGAAATTTGGTGTCTTGCTTCGGCACACTTTGGGAACTTCCTAGTTTGACTGTGGAAGTTGAAATAATTTCGTTTCCAAAGAATAAAAAGAACTCCTGTTTCTGTATTTCTGAGAACAAATTAATTCAAGAATTCAAAACAATTTATTGAAACTGAATGGTTTCGGTATATACAAAAATGTCAATAGATGTTGGTATATTAATTTACTTTCTGCGGCAGCATTGTCCATTTCCACATGGAGAGTAGTTAGCTTGGCAGGAGCATGAGTTTTGTTGGGTCTGTTGGCAGGCAGTAGTGGCTGGTTGAGCAGCTTGGCAGGAGTTGGAGCATGATGATTGGCATGCAGTTTGACATTGTGACACTGGCTGTTGTTGTTGGACACATTGCTGTTGGCAGGATTGTTCGCATTGTGGAGCGCATTGAGCTGATTGGGCTACAGAGGTCTGGAGGACGATTTGGATAACTTGAGCTGGGGATTCGGTGGTAGTTTCGTATGGCTGGTACATTGGTTGAGATTGTTGAACAGTGCAGGAGTTATCACAAGCTGGTTGACAAGCTGGAGCGCAGTTGGCAGATCCTTGATTGTTGTATGGGTCATACATTTGGGTGTTCTGGTTGGTATTGTACATCTGAGTGTTCATGTTTTGGTTGTTGTTGTAGACTTGTTGGGTAGCTTGAGCAGTTTGTTGGCAGATATCAGAGCATTGGGTGTTGCAAGCAGAGTCGCATTGGCTAGTTGGCTGTTGTTGTTGGACACATGATGATTGGCACTGTTGCTGACATTGTGGTTGGCATTGAGCTTGAGCTTGTTGGATTTCGAGTTGGATTTGGATCACTTGTGGAGCTTGGGTGGTGGTTGGGGTGTCACAGGCAACGTTACATTGTTGTTGGCATTGTGGTTGACACTGAGCAACTGGCTGTTGTTGTTGAACGCAGGTGGATTGGCATTGTTGTTGGCACATTGGTTGACACTGTTGGTACTGAACAACTGGAGCTTGGGTAGTGGTGGTGGTGGTAGTTGGTGGATTGTACATAGGAGTGCATTGGGATTGGCACTGTTGCTGACACTGTGGCTGGCACTGGGACACGGATGGAGAAGCCTGACATTGTTGAGTACAGCTCTGTTGGCAAGCTGGAGCACATTGGGTAGCTTGGACCTGCAGACAGTTTTCATTGAAACTTATAAAAGACGTTGAAACATTCAGGACTTTCAGAGAAAAGCTCAGTTATTAGGTTTTGGTATTCTGAATTTGATTTACCTGAACAGTTTGAGTTTGTTGTGGCTGAGCGCAAGAGCAGGATGGAGCTTGTTGTTGGACTGGAGTAGATTGGCACGAGCATGATTGAGTCTGTTGTACTTGTTGGCATGAGCACTGACTCTGCTGTGGTTGAGCACATCCACACTGTCTCTTTTCACGAATCACACTTCCAGATACCACTAAGGCACAGGCAAGGAAGGCAACGGCAAGTGAAGTAAAGCGCATTTTCAGTCTTGAATCGAACCGAGAGAATCGGATGATAAAACATAAATCTTCCACGTTTATATATGACTTCCCAGCTGCTCAGTAAACCGGTTCTTCTTCTTATTCCTAATGCCTCGCCTCCTTACGTAAAAGCGTTCGCAGTTGCAGGTAAGCATGCAAGCAACCAAAAAACTTCAGGGTTGCGCGCAGGAATAAATTGTAGTGTTGCTCAATCGCGGCTTGTTTGAGTTTGCTCTATGACCTTGTTCTCGCCAGGGTTAGCAGCCGAGAACCGGTTTTTCGAAGGCAAATAAGAAATTGAATCCTATTTCCGGGGAGGGGGATAAACTATTTGGGCTTTGCTCGTTGAGTTTTTTTTTTTGAGAGGGAATATATTTCAATCAGACATGAAGGATCAGAACTGGAATCAACAAGAATAGACTAAGAAAGAAGGTCATAAAATTGAACGTCATTTCAGAACGGAAAGTATAAGTAAGATAACACATTTCTTGGAGTAAAGCTTCTCGGTACAAGATACCGTTTTGAGAGACTTGAATATTTTGAAGGACCAGACTAGAAACATTCAAAACTTACGCACACGTTTCATTTCTGAAGAATAATGTTCTACACATAATCGAATTTGATTTGTCATTCTGTGGGTTGTCACTGGCTCTAAACAGTTTTCTGTTAGCAAGAAAAACATAATTATCGGTCATGAGAATCAAAAAACGACAGGTGTTGACGACTCCACCCAACAAAACCAGAAGGAAAAATGGCTATTATAAGGCGTTATCAGGCGGCGTTCGAATTTCAGAATTGTCTAGATCTGTTCCGTGTTGGAAGAAAATAATGATTTCAGAAACTGTAGTTTCTATTTTAATGTTGCTGGTAAGTTTTTACTTTGAGAACTTATAATTTAATGTAGATACTTTCAGTGTTCTTTATGTGGATTTTTGATAAACTGGATAATTGTGATAACAATGGTAAAAGTAACTAAACTACAAAAACCATTTGCAATTTTGACGGTTGGATTAGCATGTGCTGACGGTGTATTCTCGACGCTGTACTTGTTCTATGCAACTCCAATGGTTTTCTTGTAGGTTTCATTTTTTTCTTTGTTCGTAAAAAAAACCTCAGATTTGCAGTCAAATCAATTTCCTTTCAACATGGTCCCATGTATGCGGATATGTTCTCATGATTTGCTACGACTCTTCCACAGCTTTTCATTTTTGTATATCACTCAATCGATTCTTAGCAGTTTACACTCCGGTTTTCTATCATAGAATGTTCAATGTAACTTTCACAAAGTGTCTTGTACTTGGAATATATCTCCTTTCGTTTTCAGTCATCACATTGTTTTTCCAAATTTGTGAGTCATTAAGCTTGAAAAGTTTTATCGGTCTTCCAATCCAATTTATTTTCAGTAGGATGCGAGAACTATTACAACGAAGAACTTCGAGCATTCCGTTATTCTGATGAGCCGATTTGCAAGTTCTATGGAGAGTTTGGAGATTTCTATCAAGTATTCACATTAACATTGACCAGTACCGTTCTGGATTTTCTTGCTATTTCAAAAGTTATCAAGATGAAGTCAAACTCCGATAGAAATTCCAGAGAAATCAATTTATTGAAACAGGTTTATTCGGACCCCAAAATTTTTCTCTGAAAGATTAATCGTTTTCAGTCTATAAGCCAAACACTGTTTGTTCTAACAATCGTTTGCTGTTTCACATGGGGTCCACGGTTTCTTCCTGATAAAGAATACTCGTTCATTTTCTCATCCATACTTTGGCTGTCAGTGCACACTTTTGATGGGTAAGATCGAATATATGGACAGTTTTCAGCGTTCAATTCCAGACTGTTCACTCTCATCTTCAATTCGGAGATCCGTCAAAAAATTGGGACTGATGGTCTTTCCTTTGTTGTTGTGAACAATGCGAAAAAGTCAAAAACAACGATGTAAATGAATTTTCATCCGGGTTTTATTGTTTTTGGTTTTGGGAATGTGATATTTTCATATGAATTCAATTTTAAATAATGAACAGTATTACTCCGATTATTATCAGATTTATCGACAAAAAAGCGTGGGAAAGTACAGATAAAAATAATCTTTTTAGTACGGTCAATATGAAATCTGTGACAGGGGAGCAAAACAAATGGGTTTTTGTATTTCCTGAAAATTTTATAATGACCGGAAGTTGTTTTGTTGCCCTCGTTAGATCATATGTGTTATTTTCTGTTTTATCTTTAACGCTTACTGACAAATCAATTTATTTTCGTTCAGAGAACCAAAATCTTTGGTAATTTGTTTTATAAATTCAAAACCTGATTGAAAACCAAGGTATTTATTTTGGCACCTTTTCTAAGCATTGAGCAATAATGAGGTCGGAATTTCCAACACACTTTTATCAATAGAAATATAGAAAACAGCAAACCAACTCGATAAAATTAATTGGTACTTTTCAATTTGGTGTGTCTGCCTCTGATTACAATGCACAATTGCTCCAGACAATAATAGGAAGTAAATCAGGCTTGTCGAGCCTAAAAACATCAATTAAAAGGAGATCTTAGATTTTGCAAAATATCCATTTAGAAGAATCACGCGGAACTGTTGGATTTGGCGGTATTTATCTGATTGCTTGTGCTTCTTAAGTTAATATCTATATTTAAACTGAGTCACATACAGAGACGATTTATTTATGACACCTGATATAGTTCTTTCTGGAAATTGTATTAAACTATTTAGAGAGGCTACGGTCTAGTATGTAGAAGTTCTCGTACATTTTATTTGGACGTTCACTCTCAGTCATTCCTTGATAATAATCTGTTGAAGATGTTATAAGTTCATAGGTTAAAGTTGTGTGATTTCTATGTTCCGTAGTTTGGCTTTCACTATTTCTGTGATGATGGTTGATCATTAGTGAATAGTGACGACTCATAGTTGTCTGCTCTACAATTCTCGGTAAATATACTTCTTGTTTCATTTAAATTTGTCGTTCTCGTTTTTGGTTTTGCGTGGTTTCGCACCGTTGAGTCCAAATAGTTTGTTAGACTTTTTGACTATAAGTGTTGAAAATAGGTCTTTTTGTTCAAGTCCTAGTATTTCTCCATTTCTGAAGTAATACAACTTCTGAGAAAATTCGCAACGGGAAAAGTTTCATAACACCACTTAACCTGGATCTTTGGCTAACCCGAAATTGAGTTACATGGAGTACATACATAATAAGATTGCGGTGTTAAACGTCTACGAAATATGGAAGTGAAAATTCTGATTACAATGTTTTTTTGATCCCAGAAGACCAAATTTTCTGTTTTCGTTACTGACCCCATAACATTGATCAGAGGAATCGTTTTCACAACCGTGATACCGAATCTACTTTTCCATAAAATTTGGAGCTCACAAAGAACATCTTGTTTCCAAATTCACTATCAGACAAAAAGCATCTCTTCAAGATGCCTCCATTCTTCGCAAGGTATCCGAAGTACATGTTTTATATATAGCATACGAAAAAATCTCCCACGGAAAAAATATGTCTCATATGTTTGTGATCAACGAATTCAATATGTTTTCAGTATTTTGTGATCAACCAAGGTATCAAACCCAATGAATCCAAATAGGCGGAAACATCAAAAGATAATTTTTGGAATCATGAATTTTCCTATTTATGTTTTGCTCTATTGCACATTGCTCTTCAAAAAACTTTATTCTTGGAAAATTTTTTTCAGATTCTTTAATTCACTCTAAAATATCAACCGATTCCAGATCAGAACTCAATTAGAGAGACCAAAAAACGAAAAAGATCCGTGACGACTAAGATTTACTCCCTCTTCTCTCTCTCAATCAACCTATTTGAATTCAATTAAATGAGTCAGGAGGCAAATGAGACAACTGCTGATATTTATTACTTTCACTTCTGATTACATTTTTCCCTTTTTTTTCCCAGCCTCTGAATTTTATTGCCTGTGAGTTCCCGTTCTTATTAGTTCCTCATGAAAAACTATGGACCGAGAGATTTGGATTGCATTGTTGATGCTGTTTGTAAGTCATCATTCTGAATGTATGGATTTCAAGAGAGTTTTTAGTGCTCGATGGTAGGATTCATAACCAACTGGATGATTGTGGTGTTCATGTGGCAGACCACAAAACTGAAACAACCTTTCGCAATTCTTACTGTAGCCCTTGCAACTATAGATGCAACATTTTCGACGCTGTACTTGTTTTATGCAACACCGATGGTTTTATTGTAAGTTTTCGAGCCATCAACTAAATCTCCAACGTTCTTCTATGAAAATTTCAGCAATATTTCTATATTTCAATCTTATTCTTCGATTTGTGGTTTCCTGTTGATGATTTGTTACGATGCAGGAACTATTATTCATTTTGTCATTTCTCTGAATAGATTTCTTGCAGTTTTCACACCAATTTTATATCATAAAATATTCAGGTCAGTTGCAAAACAGTGACAATTGAAAGTTTTAGATCAAGTCTTTTTCAGTGTTGTTTTCACCAAATACATCACTCTTTGTGTTTTTGTGTATACCTGCATTATTATCACATTGTTTTTCGGGATTCGTAAGTTCTCTTTATTCATGTAAATTTGAAAAATGGATAAATTCTTTAGTGGGATGTGAAAACTACTATAATCCAGAAGTGGTTGCATTCAGTTATTCAAGTCAACCTATATGTAAAGTATTTGCACTTTACGGGGATTTTTACGAAGTACTTTCGCTAACTGTGATTGGTGCAGCAATGGATTTGGTAACAATTTGGAAAGTGCTGCAAATGAGGATCAAAACGGAGAAAGGAAAAAAAGATCTAAATTTTTTGAAACAGGTACGTCTTACTTGTTTTATGTTCTGCAGAAAAATGTTTTTCAGTCTCTAAGTCAAACAATATTTGTTCTAACAATTGTGATATGTTTCACATGGGGACCAAAAGTAATGCCTGGGAAAGATTTCGCCTTCCTCTTCTCTTCCATTCTTTGGTCTGCGGTGCATTGCTTTGACGGGTGAGATTTTTTTTTTCAATCGCATTGTTCTAATGTAAAGTTTTCAGAGTTTTCACATTGATATTCAATGGTGAAGTTAGGAAAAAACTGAAGAACGGCTCCCAGGTTCGATCTTCGTTTGTCAGTGGTGCAAGGAGCTTCTTTTAATTTTACAGACACTTAACGTCACTGTCATTGTGTAAAAATAAGCGCGTGTTTATCTAGGCAACTGAATTGTATTTGATCAGAATGAACGTTCTTCAACGGTCTTTATGAAAATAAAAAATGCTTACTGGTTTCATATTTATTTGAAAAATCAAGCTCTATTGCTACTCAAAACTACAATTGTTCCTTCCGTATGAACTGAGGCTCGATGAAGTGTCTTATAAATATAAGTGTAACAGAACATTTTCATAACCGCTTGTCGGTATGGTTTGTGTACAGTAAGCATAACCGCACTTGAGATTAACCCGTGAAATGCCATCATATTGAGCGAAATATTATTGAGGGCTGCAATGGTTTCGAATTTGCGCGGAAGTTACGTAATGGTGGCGTGTGAAAATTCTAGTTTTTATTTCGGTCACAAGCTACTTTCTCTGAGTTCATTTTTTGTTTTGAGTTCAAGATTCAGGTGATATTTCGTTAATGTCTCCACCCACCTTGATCAAAATGCGAGGCTACAAAAGCAAATACGATATAGCCGATTGGAGCAATAACCACAGCCAGCGGAATCGAAATTTGAATAGTTAGAGCAATGAAAAAGTGTAACTGAAGTTTGTAAGTTTTCTGAGATTTTGCTTTTGTACTTGACAAATATAAAACTATTCTAGTGAAAAAATATATGCATTCACTAGTGATAACAAATGCTGCGATTCCTATGATCCATGTAAGTAGTGTTATGTCAATAGCGTAAATGAAAAAATCAGGATGATTGAACACTTCCTGAGGTACACAAGGAAGCATCTGAAAAAAGGTCGGAATGATCTTATATAGGTTTTCATAGACTGCGATAAACACACCTGTCTAACATACCACATACCATATACTTGGTCAGGTGGTGTGAAAGTGATGGGCAAAATGAAAACAAATGCATAAATATAATGACCGCCAATATAAAATAAACGCTTTTTATCTTTCAGAACACTCGTTCCTTTCCCTTTGACAAGAGCATTGTACCGACTTTCAAAAAAGCCAAGAATTGAAACTCCAGCAAGACAAATGGCGGAAATGAACATATAAGCCTGCCATTTTACAGGAATTCCGAGATATGTATATAGACCTTGTGAGTGACCAGCAGCCGCAGGTAAAAGAAAGAACTGGGTGGAAAGAGCACTGAGAAACAGGTCAAGGTAGGCACCGCTGGAAATTCATATATTGACAGTCATTCCCTGTGGTTTGAGTGCTTGTATATGACACATAACGACTCACCAAATATGCATTGTGAACATCATCCATTTTACCGACTCCATCCTAGACGGAGTTTTGACTAGGACCACATATGCTGCCAAAGAATGAATTGGAACTTCAATGATAGCGAGTTTATGGAGAATAGATGGAGCAAATGTTTCCAACTCAAATGTAGAGTTTCTCCAAATACACATAAAAACAAATATAATTCTAGTCTGGGTACATATCAAATGTCATGAAAATTCGATGCAGATTGATCGGATTTGCTTTCACCTGTTTCAAAAAAAAAACAAGTGTCCGCATGCGCAACATGAGAAAGGAATGTGGGAGAACCAAAGACCTTGACGATAAAGAATACCGTAAATCCTGTATTTGAAGCACACCTTTAATAGAAGCACACCTGTAATAGACGCACACCCTCAGACCCCCTACGAAAAATATACGCACACCCTTTAATAGAAGCACACCTGTAATAAGCGCACATCCTGCTATAAACGCACACCCCGCTTCAAAAGTGTTTTTTTGTGCTTTTATACGTTGTCAGACGTGATCCGGGGATGCAGAGGAGTTTCAGAAAAGGCAATTTTCTCTATGAAATGGTGTTTTACTATTCTTTTTTGGATATAAAATGATGAAAATTGATGTTTTCGACAATTCTAAATGAAAGTTGAATATTTTCGGATGTAGTTTGGGAAAACAATTTGATGAAATTCATCCAAAATTTTCATCCCGGACCGACCGGAGAAGACAATTTTTTCTTGAAAAAATGATCGAAAAATAGTAGCACACCCTGTATTAGAAGCACACCTGTAATAAACGCACACTCTCGTGACCCATCAGAAAAATAAACGCACATGTGCGTCAAATACAGGATTTACGGTATACAAATTACTTTGATCTAAAAATAGTTTAAATCGACTTTATTTAAAGATGAATATAAATTATATTTACCAACTATAACAAAGAAAGAATACGACCCTTTAGGAATGGCTACTCAAATATGCTCTATGATTACTGACAACTACAATTGTATCAGTATGAACTGAGTTTCTATGAAGTTTCTTATGAAAATAACTATAACAAAACATTTGAAGAACTGCTTCTCGATATGGTTTGTGTACAGCAAGCATAACTGCACTTGAAATCAGACCATGAAATGCCATTGTATTCAAGGATATGTTGTTGAGTGCTGAAATAAGGCACTGCATTTCAAGCGTTGAATATCAACAGTTAAATAGCTCTGAGAAGTGATTATTCATAATGAAAACGAGTTGAGAATACGTCAAACTTTGTCCTACCTTGATCATAATTCTCTGTAACAAATGTGTACACAATGTATCCCACTGGTCCAATAACGACTGCTAATGGTATGGAAATTTGGACGGTTAGAGCAATAAAGAAATGCAATTGCAGTTTATATGTCTTCTGAGACTTTGCTTTTGTACTCGATAAATATATGACAATTCGTGTGAAGTAGTATATACATTCACTGGTGATCGTAACAGATGCGATACCTATGATCCATGTTAGCATTGTTGTATCTGTAGCATAAACAAAGAAGTTGGGATTGTCAATTATTTCTTGAGGAACACAAGGAAGCATCTGAAGATGATTTTTCGTAAACAGATAAGTGTTTTCTTTAAACCTCTTTAACAAAGAGCTTCCCATAGTTTTGTTCGGGTGGTGTAAATGTGGTTGGAAGAATGAAAGTAAACGCGTAAATGTAATGACCACCGATGTAAAGCAGCCTCCGTTTTTCATTCAGAAAACTTCTCCGATTTCCTTTGACTACCGCATTGAAGCGGCTCTCGAAAAACCCCAGAATCGACACACCGGCCAAACAAATTGCAGAAACATACATGTATCCCTGCCATCTTTCAGCAACTCCTAAATAGTTATACAGACCGTGCGCATAGCCAGCAGCTACAGGAAAAAGCATGTACTGAGTTGATAGAGCACTGAGGAATAAATCTAGGTAGGCGCCACTGAAAATTCGGAAAAATTACGCTTCCCTTGAACATATTCATTACCAAATATGCATTGTGAACATCATCCATTTCACGGCTTCCATTCTAGCGGGTGTTTTGAAAACAACCACATATGCCGCTAATAAATGTATGGGAACTTCGAGAAAAGCTAGCTTGTGGAGAATTGATGGTGCAAAAGTATCAAGTTCATATGAGGAGTTTCTCCAAGTACACATATAGAAATAAATATATTGGGTTGGCGGTATATTGCGTTTCTCATGTTCACCACTATTCCACCTGTATCAAGCAATGACATTCATAATGAGAATAGGGCTGAATCAAATGTCTTCACGACAAAGCACGTTTATGTTTTCTGAGATCTGTTTAAAAATAGAAGAAGGAGACATATTTCAGGTGTTTGGAATTAATGAGGAAAAATAATTTGAATTTTTAGAATTGAATGGTTCCAAACATTTGTTTCTCGTAGTGTGTAGCTGAAATTGAATAGTAATAAGCATTCATTTTTACAGAAGCTATCAAACAGAGACATGTACAAATTTAGTATTCTTATTTACAAAATACGTTATTGTGAGAAGAAGTTGGTTGAACTTAATTAATATCTTCCTGTCGTGACGTCGAATTTCTGGTTATCCGTAACCGGCTGAAAAAAAACCGCCTATTTTGATTTTATCGAAAATAATAACTAACTTCTCCTCCCTGCACTGTTGGCTCACCAGTTGCGGAACCAAATGGAGGTTCGCCAGTTAAAAACTTTTGTGGTGGCATGCTATGATCCTGGAATTGATTTTGAATTTTGAATTGCTCTGGTGTGAAATTAACTTACATTTCCCCTAAAGACTGGTGGTTCTCCAGTAGCAATTACATGTGGTGGCATGCTATGGTCCTGGAAAAAGTTCATGCCTATGAAATCTTCTGAAGTTAATGTTTCAAAACTTACTTTTCCTCCGAAAACTGGTGGCTCTCCAGTAGCGAAACCGTGTGGTGGCATGCTATGGTCCTGAAAAAAGTTCATGGTGATGAAATCTTCTGAAGTTAATGTTTCAAAACTTACTTTTCCTCCGAAAACTGGTGGCTCACCAGTAGCGAAACCGTGTGGTGGCATGCTGTGATCCTGAAAATTATTCATTGCATGTGAAAAACCATCAAAACTTACCTGAATGGATGGCTCACTGGAAGCTAAGTTGTGCGGTGGCATGCTGTGGGCCTGAAATTTCAGAAGTGTGATGGAAAGTCATTCTAAAGTTGAAGACAGAAAAAAAATCTGAAAAAACTGACTTTGTGACCGAAAAGTGATGGTTCGCCAGTGGCGAATCCGTGTGGAGGCATACTACGTCCCTAAAAATTAGTTTACAAACTTCTTTTTTGATATCAAGTTGACTAGCACTCACTGCTTCTAATGGACTTTCAGTTGAGAATGCATGTGGAGCCCGGCTGTGGCGCTGAAAAAATTCAAAATTTATAAATAATTATCTTCGACAATTTTTAAAACAACTAACAACAATTAGTTCACACTATCAGTGTTGATTCAACTAACCTTTCCATGATGAGAAGGACTTCCAGAAGAGAGTCCGTGTGGTGATCTGCTATGATCCTTCCTTCCGAATCCGAATGGTCCTGTCACGAAATCATCTGGAGATTCAGTAGTTTCGAATGCGAAGTCTCCAGTTGGAACCGGTGGCGGGGATGGTGCATCGGTTTCAAAGGCTCCAGAAGGAGTAGAGAAATCGTTGTGTGGTGGTGGCGGTGGGCTCTTCCTTGGGGCAGCCGAGATTCCCACAGCAAGAACCGCCAGAAGGAAGAAGGATTGTTGCATTGTTCGAGTTTTTCGAATCTGATTTCTGTTTGGGGGAAGCCCTTTTTATACAAGTTGCAACGCGGAGGTTTAGTATGATAAAACAACTGATAACGCTGTTTTTCGCTAGTTTGTTTTCTGTCTCTTATGGTGACGTAGAAAGGAAACATGTACATATGTTTATACAATAAGAGATGATTAACTGTTTTTGGTGATTTTTGATACTTTCCTATTGTTAAGCACTTTCCTTTTGTTTCGGATGGTGCATTGATCATGCTCTTTGAATCATGAACAAGTTTGAAATGTTTTGCGGTTTTGAAACTTTTTGTACGAACGTATAAAAAATTGTGAAAACATGAGAACCAAGTTGCGAGCTGTGTGCGGTAATGGGTTAATTCTGAAAACATTCTTTCTCAGATTGTTCGATTAAATTCAACCTTGAAACTTCCTAATCATTTCTGAACTTTTGATATGAACCTTCCAATTTTCTCAAAGTAACCACTCTCATAAAGTTAATTTAATTTGATTTTTCATCATACATAAAAATGAAATAATAAAATGTCTCCTGGTTCAACTAATCATACTCCAGAATCACTCGAGTTCCTAGTATAAACCCTATTTGCAATCCATGTCTCAAATCCAATCTTATCCAAGCACGAGAGAGTCAGTGCCGCCTGAGAGAGCGAAACCACAACTTCAGTTTTCTCTTTTGCTGGCATACGCACATAACAATAATATGTGCGATTTCAACGATTCCGGGTTGGCATCACAACAAGTATTCTCTATGATTTTACATTTAATGACAGCTATAGAAGTGCCGATTCATTTATTTGGTGGATATGTTATCTTATTCAAAACTCCTGTTAAAATGACGTCAGTCAAATGGAGTATGTTTGTGCTTCATTTTTGGTTAGAGCCGTAGTTTTTGGAGATTTTGTTCATTTGAGTGTTTCAGGAGTTCTTTGCTTGACATAACTATATGTTTTCTTGTAATTCCTTATACAATATTCCCTGTGCCTTGCGGAATCCCTCTTGGAATCCTATCGTTATTGGGTGTGCATCCTATGATCCAAGGATTCATTTTAGTAATTTGTGGTTCTCTCACCGGAATTTCGATCCTCGCATTTTTTGAGAATCGTTGTAATTCAATGAAATATGGACCATATGCCCAGACAAAACTGACTAGGGGTATCAGATATACTTATCTTTCTGTGAACTATTTGTTAGCGTTTGCTTATATGATTCCAATTTACCTACAACTTCCGGGAAAAGCGGAGAGCGAAAATTATGCGTTGGAGGTAGGTCTGTTTTATTTGATCCAAGCAAAAACATTTATAACAACTCTTGCTTTTCAGAATTTCCCTTGCCTGCCTTCAAAAATTTATAGACATTCAAACTTTTTTGTTGCTTCAACAAATATTCCATTCATATTCTCTCTAGTCGGAAGTCTGACTGTACTTGTCACCGCTCAAATCCTCTACCACGTCATCTATTCTGTAATTGCACTTCGAAACCGGACGAAGAAACTATCCCGAGTGACGTCAACTCTTCAAAAGAAGTTCTCCAATGCCCTATACGCCCAAGTGGCGATACCAATGATTGTTTATTTATTCCCAATGGTTTATGTGTTTTCAACATGGACGTTTGATATTTTAAGTCAAACTTGCAACAATCTTGTGTTTATTTGCATAGCTCTTCATGGTCTATTTTCAACAATTACAATGATTGGGGTTCATAAACCATACCGAGAAACTCTCAAATTATTCCTTCCCAAGTGCGAGAGATTGAGGAAACGTTCGAAAGTATCCGGAGCTCGAGTAGATCTCCAACTTTCTGCTATTTTATGATTTTTGTCTTTTCTTCATAAAGCAAGTTATTCTCTGATGTGTCTTGTTAGCAAGAAAGTATTTACGAAAAAAAACGATTGAGTCATTTCTACTAGTCACCGAACACCCAAATCAGGTGGAATTTTCAATTTTTCAAAATCAAGTTAGCATTTTCAGATTTTGTTATTTTCAAAGATTATTTTATTATTCGTTTAATTTTCTAGGCTCCAAACTGTGTTCCTTCTGGAATAGCTTGCCAAACTAGAAAAAATTTTATTGACACAAGTTTGAGATCATAAAATAGTTGAAGCATGATTTAGGTCAACAAAACAGTTAGAACTAAGAAATTTGACTGTTCTTCTTCTCCACCGCCGACACTACATAGTTGATGTCTTTTCTCAGTTTTTTGATACATTCTTTGATGGCTTCCGATTCTTCACCAGACAATGTCGCCATCAACATTTTCCGATTTTCCATCATACTTTCCAAAGTTTGCATGACACTTCTATCAAATTGGTTTGTCATGTACATCCAGGCAGTTACGGTTTCAACCAAATATACAGAAGTACCAAAAAGGTTCTCGACAGCTTCTTCTTCCATAATGCCTTTTCTAATCAAAACATGCTCCCGATATACTGCTCGATTGCGGAAGTGAACATCAAAACGTATATCTCTAGCAGCTCCACATGTTTCAATAACTGAAGCTTTGATTCCAGGAATCTTCACAATGTCAGTGTATACTTTAGCTTGTGGCACATATGGACTCTTCTTATATCCTTCTCCAACAACATAGTAACCTTTCTTGATCAACTTTCTTTCAACTGGATCATACGGGTAGTAGTAATGCTTCCATACTGTTCTCATGGTGTTCATGTTCACATTAACTTTGCAACCAGGACATTCAATGAATTCCTCAGGAAGAAGAACATTGTAGACTTGTTTTTGGCAGGAACAAGTAACTTGGAGAAGGGTTTCAGTGCCGGATCCTTGAGCGTGTTTCATAGAATCTATAATTAAAAACTCTAATAACTTCTAAAAACGCGAACAGACACTTACATCTCAAAAACCATTTTTCCTCCCATTCTGCAAAGTCTCCACATTTCAGAGGCCAATGCGGCACTCTATCACAGTGCTTACACCAAGAATATCCACACGGACACGAACGATTCTGATTTTTCTTTGCATCCTCTTCAGATGTGCTTTCAAAAAATACGGCAGATTTACAAGCGGGACACTTTTCAAAATCTCCAACAGCCCCGAGATCTTTATAAATTATTTCTGAGATCATCTGTAATTTCTGACATAGATTTAACATGAAAGTTAAATTCAACTCACTCTTATATACAAATTAATAATCGTCAATGGAACGAACGTTGGCAAATACTCCAACTCATCAGCAGTGTCAGTTTCAAGATCAATTGGAACTCTTCTGGCTCTGACCTCTCTATAAAACTCGTCTTTCAAACATTCTGTACATTTTAATTTTGACTCGTTATTGACAAAGTACAATTCGTGGGATCTCTTCCCCTGATTGCAAGATCCACATCTATCATTTGAGGTGTATCCAGTTTTCAGCTTGCTATCACGTTTAGCCATCGCGCACAAATCCTTCCATTCAAACTTTCCTCCCACTTGACTCAACTCTTCAGAATTAGCCCACGTGGCATGATAATATTGATTCGGCCAACTCATGTTTACCATCTGGTTTTCCCATTCATCTGGATCACGAAGAAGTTCCGGAAAGGTTTTCCTTCCGTAAAATTGAATTGAAATTCTCATCGTTCTAAATAGAAATGACTACATTTTTAAAAAAGAGTACAGTAAACGCTCACTCGACAATTTTTCTAGCTGTCAAGATTTCCGAAGTGATATGAGAAATTGCTTGGCGGAGTGTCGTGGCATGACAGATTCGTTTGATCAAAGCTACGCAGCCTCTCTTTGGCGGATCTATCGCAATGGTGGAGTTTATGAGAAAACTGAAAACTTTATAGTTGTTGCATTAAATTCTGAAATAAAACTTACTTATATTTATTCTTCTTCAATTGTGTTATTACTATCACTGCTGTTGTTTCTCCATCTTTCACCTCACCATCCAGTTGGCACCACTCCGAAACATCTATCAGGTACTGTTGTGGTCGCAGGTCTTTTATGATCAACTTCTTTTCCAGGCGAAGCTCGTCAATTTGGCGTTCAAAATTGTCTTCTTGGTTATGGAAGGTTATGTCAAACTTTTCAAATGTGAACCCTTCCTGCCGAAGGTAATCCGGGATGTTCAACAAGTTAGTGTAATCTGGTTCAGGCTCCAGAGCATTCAAAACTTCTGGGGAGCCCCGATCGTTCTTCTTTTTCTTTTTCTGCTTATCGCATGTGTCGACATATAAATCGGAAGTCAAAAGTGTTTTCAGGTGCGTTTTGTGGCTCATAATCACCATCATCTTCTTCATCCTCAATTTCATCTTCGTAACCATATTCTTCCATATCGAATTTTTTGGTAACTTTATGACGACCTGACTTAGAAGTAATTTTTGATATGAACAATTTGCTTCCAACGACTTCTTGATTTGGGTGGGCTTTGTAAATATTATAAGAGATCGTTGGTTTCGGTTCTGTTTCTGCTTCAAAGCTTCCCTCTTCTCCACGAGTTTTCACTAACTTTGCGTTTGCCTTCTTTCCAAGCTCACGACTTTTTGGAAGGAAGTTTGAATAATGTTGCCCTTTTCCTGAAGACGTGGCACTTCGAACATCAAACTCTCCAGGAGCCTGTTCGAAGTTTACTCGCTTAGAGTGCACGGCAAATATAGATTTGTCCACAACATTCTTCTCGACTATCTCTGCATTCAAGTTTTCTGGAGTACCTCCAAGAAGTGCTACGGTATCAGCTCCCATCCATCTGTTCTTCTTATCGAGAGAGTACGATACATTTAACTCTAATTCATCTTTCGTTGACTCTTTTATTTTCCTGATCGCGTTCTAAAACAAATGCTTGATTATTTCTTCTAAAAAGAAAACGACCACCTTGCTCAATGGTTCTGTAGATGTAACTGTTTTCTCAATATAATTACTATCCTTCACTGCATTGTGGAGTCGTTCTTTTCCCTTATGATTTCTTCTGCCGAGCCACCTTCTTTCTCCACGAGGTTTCTCAAACAGCTCTCTGGTCTGAAGCTCTTCTTCGTCAACTTCCGAACCATACATTCTGCATAACTCAGAGTATGTCGACATTGTTTCAACGTCCTCTTGTTGAGAGCAAGACGTGGATTTGTGCAAAGGAGACGAAATGTTGATAACGTTGAGAGCTCGTTGGCTGGAAAAGAAGCTTCAATCTGTTGTTCTCTTGACGATGGAGATTAAGAAGTGGAACACATTTCTTAAAAACCAAAAAAAAAACACATAAAAAGTCTATTTATGTAAAGAAAATGTTGAAAAACGGAAGCAGTCATAAGGCTGAAGTTGCTATAGAAACTTGAACATTAAGAAAACAAAGACACCAAACATTATTCGTTTTCATCAGCTGTCTTATATACCTTCCCAGTTGTGACTTTTTAGCCTTGTGTAGGATTGCACAACAAAATTTTTCAATCTGCGTCTATGCGGTTTTGAAGTGTTTCGCAATTTTGTCGTGTGTCATGTCTAGGGAAGTGAACACAAAATTCGTATTTTATTCTTTAATGTTCTTGGAGAAGGGGAGGCTTTTTCTGTTACAACCTGAATAGAACAGTGTTGAATTCTCAGGGTGGAATAAACCGATCGGTTTTGACAATCCTCAGAACTTCATATGAGACTGAGAAAGTGGGATTTTTGTTCGGTAATTATTCTTACCAATAACAATGTTTCTAACTCAAATTCTAGTGATTCCCAATTGCCGTCTTGGACCCGTTCGGCAGGGACTTTCCAGAGGGTTTTCCCGGACTTTTCCCGGTATTTTCCCTGTTTTCCAGGAGTTTTCTAGGGGGTTCCCAGAATATTCCAGGTTTTTCCCATAGGATTCCAAGCGGACCTGTCAAGATTCCTGACGAGAAGAAATCCTCTGTTCTGTCACTTTGAGTCTAATTAAAAGAAACAGCGCCAATTATAACAGTTATGGGAAACCCCAACAGTACAATGGGTGGAGAATAGGGAAAATAAACCCATCGCCCTGCTCCTCTATACAGTATATAAGGGCCAGACTGCCCCTCATTTCTTCAGTTGTGTTTCCTGGCTAACGATTCTAGACTGAAGCAATTTGATCGAAACACCCACGACTCGGCATCGGAAATGCGACCTACGCTCAGAGAAATGCCTACATAGCTGTTATACGTTAATTCAATTTATTTCAACTACCGTAATTTCAATTGTATTAAGTTGCGCATGGAAAATGCCGCCCCTTCTTTGAGAGATGCCTGATGTTCATTTGTTGTATTTTTTGTTAACCAGCAAATAAATTTATGCGATGAAAAATCAGCAGTTATGCTGGAGCAAAATAAGGTGAGACATTTGAGTTATAAAAGTGAATTAAACCAAGAACTGATTAAGCCAAATTACTCGTCTTTTTGTCCACTGCCCTCTTAACACTTTCAATGCCGTCAATCAGCTTCTTGACAGATTCCGTAATAGCTGCTGAGTCTTCTCCTTCTAATGTTTTCACCAATGCCCTCCGATCCTCCAGCATACTTTCCAGATTGCTCTTCACATTTTTGTCAGAATAGTTGGTCATGTACATCCAGGCGGTTACAAGTTCCACCAAGTAGGCGGATGTTCCAAATAAGTTTTCAACAACTTCTGTCTCCATCACCTTCTTTCTGATCAGAATGTGCTCTCGTTGGACAGCCCGATTACGGAAGTGTAGATCAAATCGTACATCTCTGGCAGCTCCACAAATGTCCATCACTGATGCTTTGATAGGTGGTATTTTCACGACATCAGTGCAGACAGCAACTCGCGGAGCATAGCGGACTTCATGGTAGTTATCTCCTGGAATTCCATTCCATCCTCCAGTAAATGGATTATGACCATCGACAACCAGTTTTCGGAAAACAGGAGCAAATGGGAAGTAGTGGTGCTTCCAGAAAGTTTGCATTGTATCAACTTTGACATTCAGTTTGCATCTAGGACAAGCCATAAACTCCTCGGGTAGAAGAACGTTATACATTTGTTTAGCGCAAGTGCAGGCTACTTGAAGGAGGGTTTCAGTGCCGGATCCTTGTGCATGCATCATTGAATCTGAAACATTAAACGATTAGTGCTCCTTTTTTTTGATAACTAATGCTTACATCTCAGAAGCCACTTCTCTTCCCATTCTGCATAATCGTTGCACTTCATTGGCCAATGAGGCTCTTTGTCACAATGTTTGCACCACGAGTATCCACATGGGCATGAACGGTTTTGAATTATCTTTATCTTCGTTTTCTCTGCCGGTGTACCATCGAAAAACAATGCGGACTTGCAAGATGGGCATTTTGCAAAAGATTCACTCGCTCCAAGATCTTTGAAAATCGTTTCAGAAACCATCTGAAAATCAAAAAGTGAAAACTTGAAAGAACTTTTTTGAGTAGCTTACTCTTATATACCAATTTACAACGGTGAGTGGAATGAACGTAGGTAAACACTCCAACTCATCGGCAGTATCAGTTTGTAGATCGATTGGAAGTCTTCTGGCTCTGAGCTCTCTGTAGAATTCATCTCTCAAGCATTCAGTACATTTGATCTTTGACTCATTGTCCACTAGGAACAATTCATGAAACTTTTTTGGTTTGCTGCACAATCCACAGTTGTCATCGGAAGTGTATCCCGTTTTTAACTGGGGTTCTTTCTTGACCATTGCACACAAATCATTCCACTCCTGCTCTGTTCCAACATTACTAAGCTCTTCAGAATTTGCCCAGGTAGCATGATAATGTTGATTTGGCCAATTCATATTCACCATTTGATTTTCCCATGCATTACAATCATGGAGAAGTTCGGAGAAGGTTTTCTTGCCGAATAATTTGATGTACATCTTCATGGTTCTGAAATTTGCCAAATTCTTTTTTTTCGCAAAATTGAAACTTACTCTACAATTTTTCTGTTAATCAAAATCTCAGAAGTGATTCTGGTTATTGCTTCACGAATAGACATGGCACTTGAAATCTGTTTCCGTAAATACTCAGAACCTTTCTTTGATGGATGATTTGCAATAGTGGAGTTGACAAGAACACTGGAAGAATGTTTTATCAAAGCTGAATTCTTGCAGATAACTTACTTGTAAATATTCTTTTTAATGTGAGATATCACGATAACTGTAGTAGTCTCTCCATCAACAACTCCGCCGTCGAGCTGGCACCATTTTGAGACATCAATCAAATACTGACGTGGCTTCAAGTCCTTGATGACCAGTTTGCTTTCTTGTTGAAGCTCCTTGATTTGATGTTCAATGTTATCTTTCTGATTGTGAAATGTGACATCAGCTTGTTCGAACATGTATCCTTCGTCACGAAGATATTCCTGAATGTTCAGCAAATAACTGAACTCAGGCTCCACAGCTTCAACAATTTCATATGTGAGCTCACTATCTTTTCTTTTGCTTTTCCGCTCTTGTTTCACACGGTTTCCAACAGATAAGCTTGCAAGGTCTAAGAAGTTTTCAGACTGACTTTGAGAAGTTTCATCTTCGAAATCTTCTTCGTCATAATCGAAGTCATTTTCGTCCTCGTAAAATGCCAAATCTTCTCCTTTGCCAGGTCGATGACGTGCCGACTTTGACATGGGTTTTGATTTGAACATCTGACTGCCGACGACTTCTTGGCTTGGATGTGCTTTGTAAATATTGTATGAGATTGTTGGCTGAGAAGCAGGACTCATTTGCTGAGTTGGTTCTTCTCCGCGAATCGTCATCATTCTTGCATTCGCTTTCTTACTGAACTCCCGGGTTTGTGGCAAGAAGTTCGAATAATGCTGTCCGTTTCCGGATGAAGTTGCACTTCTGACTTCAAACTCTCCTGGTTCTTGATCCATGTTCACCTGTTTCGAGTGCACGGCGAATGTTGATTTTTCGGAATGTGCGATTCCACAAGCTTCCAAAGCATTCTTCTCAACTACTTCAGCGTTCAAATTTTCTGGAGTAGCTCCAAGTAGAGAAATTGTATCAGCTGTTTTCCAACGGTTCTTTTTATCGAGTGAATAGACAACGTTGAATTCCAATCCATCTCTTGTGGACGCGTTAATTTTTTTAGTAGCATTCTGAAAACATGATATCAGTGATATGTTACAAGATAACAATTTTCTCACCTTGCTCAATGGTTCTGTCGCTTTGACAGTTTTCTCGATGAAGGTCCTGTCCTTCACTGAATTATGAAGGCGTTCCTTTCCTCGGTGGTGTTCTTTTCCGAGCCATCGTCTCTCTCCACGTGGCTTCTCGAACAACATTTTCTCGTTTTGCAGTTTTTCTTGGTCGACTTCATAGTCGGATAAATAAGACTCTGCATAATTTGACATGGTTTCCATGTCTTCTTGTTTAGAAGAAGATGGCTCCAAAGGAGGCGACATCTTAAAAGTATTGGCGAGCTGAAAATTGAAAAGGTTTAGTGAAAAAGGTGATGCAAAACGAAGAAAAATGAAATGAAAAACATGGAATCAAGGAAAACAAACAGCGTGAGTAAGAAAAAAGGCAAAGAAATTGATAAGTAAGCCTTTGATTTGGGGGGTTGAAAAAGCGGGGGAAGTTTGCCCGCTTTGCCCGTTTCCCCCGTTCGTTCCCCGTCCTCCCCACAGGTCACGATAAATTAATTAACCAATTAAATTTTGCCTAACGTTATTCAGCTTTTGAAAAAATAAACTCTAGATTATTGGCGTGACCGTCCTACTGGGCAAACTGCGGGTTGGGCGAAGGGCGGGCGGGGGAACGGGCGGGGACGGGGGTCAAAATCACGCTTAAATCAAAGGCTTATTGATAAGGGTGTCAAACAGAAAATAAAGTTCAAAATAACAAGATTGCATGTACACTACAAAATTCAAAAGTAAAATGAAATACAAAATTCGAAATGGAGAGAATCTTATTCTAAAATCATTTAAGATATGTTGATTAAATAGAGTTTACCAACTAGAACAAGTAAAATCAGAATTATTGAGATTTTGAAGTTCATTTTTCGAAAAGCTCCAAATTATCATATTTTGCATGAATATGAAAACCCTGCTTCTTCCAAAAAAAAGGCAAATTAGTAATTCATGAAGAAAAAGAAAGAAAAGACCAGACAGCATTTGAAAAAGAGGAACGTTTCCATGACAAAAGTTGAAGCATAAAGCCAAAATGCAAACAACAACTTGATCTGTGAACTAATTCTCTCTTCTCTCCTTTATATACTCCCGTTTATAACTGTTCTTTGCCCTTGTGTATTATTGCACAACATTGCCAACCCTCCTGCGTCTCATTCTCTTCCAACGGCTGTGCCTCTATCTGTTTCGCAATCCTCATGTGTCACTTCAAACTGAATTAGTCAAAACCACGAAATGATGATGTTTATTCTTTAATGTTTGAAACAAAAAAGCAAGAAGTAAATGAATATAAATTTCAGCTTCATAACTTGACATCATTTAGTTAGTTCATAACGAGCTGCTCACTTTCCCCAGAATCCGTATGGGCGGTAGTAGGGCATTCCCATTCCATACATTGGGTATGGGCGGTACATCATGTAGGGATTGTATCCATAACCGTAGGAGTAGGGATATCCCATTCCATATGGGTATCCGAGGTATTGACGTTTTTGGCGAATCCTGAAAGACATTATACAATTTTCAAGTGAGAAGAAGGAATGATAGCAATGCAATGGCCTATTCTAGATCATTTCCGATGAGCAAGATTTATGAGAAGCTGGTTAATTATTTTCAGTAACATCGCTTATAACATTCAGTGTTAACTGAACTGACATTCTGTCTCATCTTGATACGAAACATAAACCGGAAGAGCGGTTTCTTCTATACTTTTACTGCTTCATTGTGAAAATTTTTTAAACGCTAGGCCCATTATTCACAGTTTATAACAGCATAAATCTTTTCAAAAGTTCGAATTTTTAATCACTAGTTCCAACCCTCATGAAAAAAACCTACACTTCAGTTCCCTTGTGTCTACTATCGCCAGCTGCAAATGCCACATCGATAGCCAGAAGCAGAATCAGAAGAAATCCAAGAATCGAGACTCTCGACATTATTTTTTCTTGTCAACAAAAAACTTTGGGTGCAAAAAAAGAAGACAGCCTTGTCTTGCCGTTTCATCCTCCGGTATATTTATACCGCCCATGATTACCCCCGAAACGACGGCAGGTCATGCTTTGGTGACCATGCCATCAACAAGAGACAAGATGACCTTTGCATCGAGGATCAGGATTGAAATTCAAATACACAAATTCGCCGAAAAATACAAACATAATTCTCGACGATTCGACCAACAAGGGCATTAAGCTGCTGTAAATGAGAGAAGAGAGAAGGAAATTGTAAGAAATTGTGTTTTTGTTGTGTACAAGAAAAAATCAGGTGAAAGACGAAATGGGAATGAATCACATGAAAGAGTAGTCGGCAAAAACGGCAAAATGATCGGAAGGATAATCATTTTTCTCGTGGAATGGAATTCGTTGAGGTTTCTCGCATCCACTGTAGGTCACAATTTGATATGGTACAACGGGTCCTGGAAGAATAACTAGTTAGGTTATTGTGGATTCCGCATTTGCTCTCACCTCTATAAAACAAAAAGTCAATTCTATCCTGTGGTTCTGGAATCGTGTAGTTCCATTCAGGATTGAACTTATTGACCGTTGACCAAGTAATTCCTAAATACTGCAATATACTATTATTAAATTTACTCATCTTCAACCTGGATTTGTCAGAACATTTGGGTAAATTTCTCTGAAAGTGTCTGTTAATCCATTTTCTTCCAACTCCTTTGTTGCAGGCCACCGGACCACCCAATCTCCATGAATCTTTTTTGTCTGTTCTGTCCAATCCAAATGCGATGGTCCATTGAAATCTCCAGCAATGAAAATCGGCACGTCGTCAGACTTTTCCATCCATTTTTTCATCATTGGAAGATTCAGGATTTCGTAGATCTGAGGTCCACGTCCTGAAGCTGCTTAGATATTTTAGTAATGAAGAAAAAGGATTATCATAACTTACCAACATTCTCACCAGCCATAATTTGATCCAAACGATCCACCAACTTGTTATTAGCTGCGTATGGTCCATAGGATGTGTAATCTAGATGAAGAGACCAGAAATGAACCATATAACCCGTTCGAAGCATGATTTTCGCTCCGACTCCACCGGTAGTGGATAAGTTGGTGTTCGGAACAATCACATGGCGTGTGAGTATTGCAGTATCTGGGTACTCATGATTTCTTTCCACTGCTACCCATGGATGTCCAAGCATAAGTGTTAGATTTCTGGTGACATTCGCATAAACCTCCTGAAATACTGTCTTGATCTTAATCCGAGTTTGGAAAAGTAATACCTGTAATGCCACAATATCTGGGTTGACCAGAAGGATATGTTTTGCAATCTTTTGTTGTCCGTGTTCCACATTTTTTCCAGACTGCCAGATGTTGAAAGTCATCAATCGGATTCCGTTTTGTGATGTTACAGAGTAGGAATCACCAATGCAAAGCGGTAAAAATGCCATAAATGTATACAAAAAGATCATACTTGTCATCAATTCTTGAAGAAAAAAGCGACAATGAAGATGTGATGTTCACGGATGAATGTTAACCGGAGTGGACCTTGTTCAAGTTCAAGTGGCAAGTTGAGGACTCGTCAGAACAAAAGGTGAATGGATGGAAGTGGTCCTGAGGTCTTCAAATCAACCACATGTTTCTGTTGGAGGAGGAAAGAAGAACGCAATGAAGAGCAATGAGTGATGAAAAAGTGAAGGGAAAAAAGATAGCAAGTTTCATCAATTCCTCCCCCATCGCAATTTTTTGTTCTGCCAATTGTTTCCTCTTTGTCCCTCAAGGGTTATTTGATCGAAGCAAATGTTTGCAGGTCAAAAGAATCGGTGTCATGGTCGGTTAAGCTGCTAGAATTCCAGACAAATTTATTGAATTTGTTTGATTTTATGTCTGAAAATTGGATTTGAAGAAAGGTTGGAATGGAAAATAAAAAGTGAAAGTGAGAACAACAATTTCATTCGAAAAAAAAACAATAGACAAACATGAAATCACAAAAAGAGGTAGCCGCTTCGAGAAACACAGGCATGAACCCTAGGAGAATGCTAAATTTAAATCTAACAGAAAAGATAAAGTTCTATGAGTTGCGTATCTGTGACTGTTCAGTTGTTTGAATATTGAGAGTTTAGAATACAAAAAAAATGGTTCAAAAGATGTTGTGAACGCCTGGAATACAACACACTGTTCTTTCTGCAATAATATTGTCCCGTATAAAGCATAAAATAAGTTTTGATCCGACTCGTATGATAACGGAGATTATGAGAATAAAGTTTTAGTTTTTAATACACGTTAATTGCGGATTTTGGAGTGTTCACCAGATCATCATCGACGAATGAGACGAAAAGGAATGTAAAGAGACCGGCGAGGGCACCAAAAATGTGCCAGAGATCGTGAGAGCCAAAGAAGTTGAGAAGTAGGCATGGTTTGTTGAGGGCTCGGCTTGCTGCAGACGATCTCTGGAAAATATTAGTTCTCGTTACAAAGAAGATTCGAAAAAAAACCTCACCGTCCAATCAGTATCATCTTGGAAAAAGAAAACTGCTGCGACGATCCATCCGATGACAGCGAGTCCCCCACAAACTTTTCCTTTCAATCCGATCCTCTCTCGGGATACTAACTTCATGACGGCGTAATATACTAAGTACATGATACAATTGGAGATGAAGCAATAAGTGACAATCTGATTGAGATGGAGAATTGAAGGCGCCAGGTACGTTAGCATTATCAAGAAGTTGATTGCAGCAAAACAAGCAGTGAAAACTTGGAATGTTTTCTTGGTTTCCAGAGTTCTTCTTTTGGCCAGACACATTGAAGCGATTGCACTTATATGAATCATAGCGATCAGATACCGAACATATTTTGCCTTGGAGAATGCAGATATCAAAAAGTTGAGTGACACGACACCAAACAGTAGGAGGTTTGTGTAAGATGCCGATGGAGACTCTTGTCGGACACGCCATTGACGGATGATCAAAAGACCGCAGATGACTTGAATACAAGGTGTATCTGAAATTCTTCAATTTGAATAAATGTTGAATATCTTCTGGAGCAAGTTGATCTGGCAAGTGTTTACTCTTGCTATCTTACCAAATTGAAAAGCGACATCACTCGGGCAAATGTGATATGTTGCACTGGCGATCGCTTGCAAAATCATGAAAACCCCAATGGTTACATCCAACAACGTGCACTCGTATATTCCAACCACTGGCGACCCATGTCTCCATCTCCTACACATCGTTATAGCGATGAAAACCAATCCATAAATAGCATATCCGATATTACTGATAATGTTGTTCCAAGCACGAAGTTCTCCATATGGTCGGGCACAGGCATTGTTGTGGAAACACATCTCGTCTCGATTGGCCATTGTAGAAGTCGTCCATTCGTGGTATTCAACGGCTGTGTGCATGAAAACAGGAAGAATGATAGCCAAAGGATATTTGAGCATTTGGCCATGGAGAGAGAGGGAATCTGAGAAGGAAATAAAGTTGTTTTATTTCAAATCATAATTAATTTTGGCACTGATCGAATTGTGTTGATATGTTCATGGACTTACCTTCCGGGAGCGGAATGATGTTCCCCTCTTGGTTCTGCAAGTTTTCTTCTTCTGGAACGACAATATCGTTATCTGTACTTGGGCCTTCTTCAACTTGATATGATTGATCAGGAGTGTCCGGCGCGAATGAGATTAATGTTGACTGAGAAGTTGAAGTGTTCCTGATTCGGTTCAAAATTAGTGCAGGTACAAAAAGTAAAACGGGTGTTGCTAAGAACGCCATCATTAAAGCAGTTGGGAAGAAATAAGAAGATGGTTCCAGTTTTGCGAATTCAAATGTGACCTTCTTGTTTTCATTAAATGTCTTCCGGGATGAGTTGGTAGAACATGGAGAGTCTACAGGAGATATGAATACGAAAATTCGGAAGGACTTGAACGTTTCAATTTCCGTTTGTGAAAAGAAGATGTCAGCTCGTTTTGTGAATGTGATGACACGATTGTTATCAGCCTTGTCGGCATCAACTGGGCGATCATAGATGGACTCCTGAAAAGAAAATTTAAATTTTACTTATATTACCATTGATACTTACATTAGCAGGAACAGTAATAAGGCTGGCACAAAAATCATCATCGCTTAACAATGTGATATGAAATGATTTCACATTCTGCTCAATGGCATCCAAGAAGAATCCGATTGGTTTGACAAAAGTTAACTTCTGATTTGATAATGTTTTTGTAGATTGTCCGGGTTTGAATTTCAAATTATATTGAGATCTGTCCAATCGAGTCAGGTGAAGTCTGTAGTCAAGGTCAACTTTCAATCTTGATTGTACAGAGATTACAAGAGTCTGATTTCCCGTGGAGTTTCCTGAAAAATCTTTTTTTTAATACGATCGAAAGGTTTTGAGAAATCTTCTCACTTCTTTTCTTGCTTATTTTTGGTCCAAAGTCATCACTTATCAATGGATTCAGCAATTTTCCATAAGAATAAAGTGTCAAATTAGGATATATGACTGGTAGTTTAAGGTTGAAGTTATCACGTCCATTGGACACAGTAACTTCAAGAATGGCATCTTTCTCGTTTTTATACAAAACCGGATCAATTACTTCTGCAGCGATTCTCATCAAATCCAGAACGTAACTGTCATCTAGACTCAAATAGTAGAGATGAACTTTGCCAGGTTTCAGAGTAGCGTTGAACATTTTTGTTTTTGAGTGAAGTTGCCGAACGATGATAGGACCAGTTTCATTGTTCTTTGTGAAATCCAATTCAGAAGGTTCCTTGTCAGTTATATTATCAGAGAGGCTGAAATTTGAAAGTATTGTTGGTTTTTGTGTTCTGTGTTCAAAAGCTCACCCCAGTTGACCAAGAAGGACTATTAGAAGGCAGCCCAAAATGGAGCCGCTGCCTTTCATTGGAAGTCTGAAAATGTATAATTTTTGGTTTTTTAGCGACTGATTATCAATGTGAAAATGATAAGAATTATTTGTAACATAGAACGGAAATGACGATTGATTATGAGACAAAAACGAGATACACGATCAATTGAAAATTGTTGAGTTCTGGTAAGGAGATCAATCTGATTCTTATCTATTTCATTATTCTAACAGGAAAAGAAGGATTTCTCTTTTTTTTTCTTATTCTCTGGTTTTCAAAACACTGTTATATTGAAATTTCAAGTCCATAGAGTTAGTAAATGCCTCACATATGCTCAAACAAAAGACATCCAGTTGATTTGTTTTAAAAAACCACCATTGATCAAAACGTGTAGTAAACACTCTCTAGCGGGTCTTCTGGCCTCTAGAGGCCGCTGTGTGCATGCCTGGGCCACCCTAAGCGCGCCTTTCTCCATCATTGAGTGGCCGTGGCCTATGAGGTTGTTGTTCGGCCATAGCGGTTTACGAGTCCAACATCGTTTATTAAATAAGATAACAGTTTGCAAAACTAACTTAATAATTAAGTTCCAGTTTTTAAAAACTTTTTGAAATTTTCCTCAGTTTAGTTTGCTGAGCCAGAATCAATATTTTATATAATCATATTCATTTCAGAACTCATGCCAAATGAACATCGGTGTTCACAATGTCAGAAGAAATTCCCCAACCTATCCACTCTTCAACGTCATCAGGAAACCCACATGGTCTGTAATAGGCTGTATGATATTCAACTTCCAATGCTTAACTGATTCCAGATAACCGGCGATTGGATGTGTGGATTGTGTAACATGCTTTGTAGTCGACTCTCTGGGTTAAATCAACATTGGCAAAATTCTTGTCAGGAGTTCAAAATGGTTTTTTGTGAAGATGAGATCAAAGTAGGTATATTTCTCTGCTTTTAAGATTGTATCAAATATGTGTATATTCTATTTTGAATTGAGATTCGTAGTATTATTTTCAGAAAATGACATGTGACGATCTCCGCGAAGCAGCTTTCCGTTTGACTCTTGATCACTACTCCCCGGAGATTGATATAAATGAGCCTGGACCCAGCACAATACCTACTCAAGATCAAAAATCGAAAGCCTCTCTTTGTATATACTGCAATTTGCTTCTCCCTGGTGGAACTTTGAATCATCATCTTGGAGTACACACAAAAAGACATGGAGTCGGAGAAAGATGTCCGGATTTGGTGGTCCGCTACGTTTGTGATCTTTGTGGATATGGATTTCGATATAAAAAGTCATTATTCGTTCATTGGCGACAGAGATGTTCAGAAGTGTCGGCGAACTGTCCGTCACAAGGGATGATTGTTGACAATAGACAATTGAAGAAGATTGTAGAAGATTTGGTCAAACGAGGTGAAGTTGTGAAACCTTATGAGATAATAATGAACTCTCGAGAAGATGTGAAAGGGTTCAGAAACGAGAGGAAAGTAGAAGAGGAGGAAGAAGAAGAGGACGAAGATGAAGAGGTGAATTTGAATTCAAAATCCCTAGTACTTCTCAGATACCAAAAACAAATTGTTTCAAATATAGCAATATTGAAATTAATATCGTAAGTTTAGACTAAACCACAGTATACTGCACCAATCATTTCCGTCAACATAAGCGATCGACAGGCTTGGAACATCAAAAACTCCAAAATTGAATTGGCAGTATGTGGGCAATGTGGTCGCAATTTCCATTCTTCTGCGAGACTAAAACGACACGAAGATGCATTCCATGAAAATAAGAAACGTGCTCAGTGTGAACTCTGTCAGCTGACGTTCAGTCAACAACGGATTCTCACTGCCCATCTCCGAGGTGCTTGTAGAGCAATGAAAGTTGAAGTGCCAGACGAGATGAGACGTAAAAAATTATCGTTACGAGAAATACAAGATGTGGTAGATGTTGCAAAGGGAAGATGGCGTCTTTTGTTCGAGCAAAAAAGGACGGAAAATATTCGCTTTATTACTGAATTTCTTGACAACATTGAAAGGCAGTTCACACAAACTATTCCAAAAATCGAAAATGATGTAATGCTAGAAGTTCCCATGACAGTCTCAGGATATATCGCAGAAACGGGTTCTGACATTAATTATTGCGAATTTTGTAGTGAGTATTCAATAAAAAACAAAGTGAAAAAATTCACGATAATTTTCAGAAATCAAGTTCAACTCTCCACGTTTTCTCTTTCAACATCATCAACTTGTTCATTCAAACCAACAACAACCTAGAAATCAATTGACTATCACAGCAAGCTCACTCCTGCCTTATTTCAAATTACCAGAAGCAACATTTTACGATATCACTGGGAAGGAATACCGAATAGGAAGGTTCATAGAAAAAGGAAGGGATTTTGTAAAACACTTGAAAACTCAATTCGTCAAACCTGGATCAATGGTGGCAAAAATTGAAGAGAATGACCATTTTGTTGTGAAACTACGAGGAGAAGATGAGCAACATATTCTTTTCAACGAGCATGAATTCCCAGAAGTTTGCGATCGAGATGGTGCTTTGAATGTTTTGTTCAGCAAGAATCCCAGAATTTTTGATGATATTCCTGTGTTGTCTAGAGAGGCGTAGGAAATTTATATGATCTTTCTTCATAAGGATCAAAACTTTCCAAAGAACACGATCTCACTTTTTATAACAATAAATCTTTTTGACGATGGCCTCATCATTTTTCTCTTTCTATCTCTCCTATTACAAAATACGAAATCAAAATATCATAAAGACCAAACCCCTGCAGCCGTCTTCGTCGTCGTCGTTCAATCACTACAATAATTTATATGTTGTAGTGTAGTTGTTCTTTTCATCCTTGCTGGAATGTATAAAAGTAGAAAATTTCTTCTAGATAGATATCATCACTTAGGATACACATTCTTTTCACATGTTTATCATATTAATAGTCTTGTTTCTACAAATTTCTAATCGAAATGTCGAATCTGCTCGAGTTTTACTAACAGTTATGGATCAAGGAAGATCTCATGCTACATCAATCAACACTTTCATGCATCGTCTTCAAAAAGATAATCATACCACTGCACTGGAGTTTGCTATGTTTCATCCGGATATTGACTTTGGAATGGAGGAACAATTTATTGAAATGGGTGGATTTCAGAATCCATTCGCTTCTCCAGATTTTGATAAAATTGCTTTTGATGAGGAGTATAGTTTTATTCATCAGGTAGGAAGAAGATAAATTTTTCATCCCAACTTTCACGAATTATTTAGGCTGTGGCATATGGATTCGGTTCTGAAACTTGCAACAACATCCTTAGTCATAGACGTGATAGGTTTTTCGAAATTCTGAATGAAGGTTGGGACTTGTACATGTCAGATTCTCTTTTTGCTGTCTGTGGTTACGGTATGGCAGAGATCAGTGGAAAGCCTCACGTGATGATGCATTCAACGGATCTGGAAGCAGCGCAAGGATCTTTCAAGGCATTTTCTAGGTTTTTCTTATCTCCAGGAAGCTAATTTTCAAACTAATTTCTTCAGAAATTATGCCACATTTGTTCCCAGTAATCTACCATTCACAATGCTAGATTTCACTGTTTCAAAGTTTCAACATAGAGTATGGGCTACGTATGATTGGTTTGGAAGCTTCATTTTTACCGCTTTTGTTGGGAATTTCGCTCAAAAATGGGTATGAATTTCATAAAAGGAAATGTATAAAGTTTGAGGTTGCAGGCCTTACGAAGTATCATTCCATCCCCATATTTCTCTTTTTCTGAATACAATAGAAGAAGTTCGTTTTCATTCACTGACATGCCAGATTCCCTATTTCCACCCGCATCCAGAACCAACGACGTGAGTCTCTCATTTTATATTTTATTCGAATTTCATTTTTCAGTTTTTTTCTTTCGGTGCATACTGTAAATCTAGTCATAAACCTCTCGACGCAGAATTCAAGACGTTTATTGAAGATCCGAAATCAAAAGGAACGATTTTGATCGCTTTTGGAACCTTCATTGATTGGAGGAAAGCTCCAGATCATTATTATGAGGCATTCTCTACAGTAGTCAATCAACTGACGGACTACCGAGTGATTTGGAGTATGAAGGGTGATCGACCTTCTGGATTAGGGAAGCACGTTAAAACTGCTGCATGGGTTCCACAGAATCAAATCTTGCATCATAATAAGACTGTATTATTTTTGAGTCATGGAGGGTTGAAAAGGTAAAAAAATTAGATTTCGTATTAATTTTATACGGATGAATTGTAGTACAAAAGAAGCTATCTGCTCCGCAACACCAACGATATTCGTGCCAATGTTTGGGGAACAAACACGAAACGCCTGGCTGATTCAGGAAAAAGGTTTTGGAAGAATAATGAACAAGTTCAAAATTGATGAAGACGTACTTGGAACTCACGTGAATGAAGTGTTGCTTCATCCAGATTACCAAAACAATGCCAACAAGTTTTTAACCCACTATATGGATCAACCAATTCCGACTCTCGATGAAGGTGCTTTTAAATTTAATCGTCTTATTAAATACGGTGGAAAAATGCCGTCGTATTTTTACCCTAAAGCTCTCAACCTCTCCTACTTCACATCTCTAAATATGGATTTAATTTTGTTGCCGGTGTTTTTCAGCTTTCTCATTTCTAAATGAATTTTCTCTTTTAATGGTATGCTTTCTTTGCTTTTTTTGCATCAATTTTTTACTGTTACAGTAAATCTATTCAAAATTTTATAAAATCTCGCGCAGAAGAATTCGCGCTCCACCAAAGCGGCGCTAAAAATTTCAATTTGAGAAAATGTTTTTTCTGCTCAATTGGCATTTTTTCATTTTTCTAATTGCGATTTTTCAACATTCATCATTAAAAAAATGTCCTGATGTTGTGTTTCTTCAATTCCTCTGCTTCTTGCTCATTCAAGTTTTACTTTAGATCGGGTTGAACCGGCATCGTTTTGTGGTTGGCAGGATGGATCGCTTTATGCCCTACGAACAAGAGCGGGGATACGCACTCGCTGCGTTTATTCTTAGAAATATTAGGTTAATCTATGTTTAGAAAATCAAACTCAACATTTTCTTATATTGCAGACCAGTAACATCGCTTTTCCTCAACCCAGAAAGAAGGCACATACGTATAAATGAATTTAAAGACGAGTTTATGGAGTCATTTCGGGTTTTTTCACCTGCTGTCTTTGAAACGGTTGATCTCCTCGCCGAAGGACAAATGATCAACGAAGTGAACGAATTGCTTGGAGACTATTTTCGCTTTTATTCTCAGGGGAACAGAAGAGCCAGTTTTGTGGAAATCAGTCCTAACTTATTGGAATTAGGAAGAAGAAACTTAGAAGTAGATGCTAGGAACATGGAAGCTTTAGCCGATCACCAACTTCAACAGTTAAGAGAAATTTATCACAACAAAAACGTATTGCCATCGCCGCCGCCTCCGGAACCCGATTTTCTCGACTATGCAAGTGAATTCAGGTTAAACCAGACCGCAGTGAACACTGGACCGGAGAAAAGAACGGGAGGAGTGCCGAAGAGTCGAGTAAAAAGGTAAATACATAAAACTAACTTCAAAAACATTGTGATCACTTCTGTAATCAGTCAGCATCTCTGGCTACCCAATTCGTCTTCACAAAAGTATAAACCATCTTTCAGGTCACCTCCCCGACAATACCGGGAGCCGTATTCAGGCGGACCTTCTCGCCATCAGAATCAACCAAGTTACCCTCGATCTCCCGGAAGAAGGTAAGGCTATTATTCAATCTTTTTTTGGCTAACACATATCCACATTTTTCAGTCCATCAACTTCCAATCGGCGATACCAAACTTCGCAGCAAGAAGGTTCTTCGCAATTTTCATCGAGTGTTTCATCGAGAGGAGGATATTCCGGTGGCTTTTCGAATATGCGTTACTCGAAAGATCCACGTAGCATGGGAAATGCAGGACAAATGCATCCACGAGAAGCGGCTCCGAGGTTTTCATCTTTTCGCTACGATGAGCCCGGCACATCCTATTCCTCATCTGACCCACAGGATGATTCTGGTCCTTTGTTTCAACCAGGTCGTCAGCATCGACCTCATGAATCAAGCAGTGAGTACGGACGACATCGGTGAGTAAGGACATCCAGTTTTCAAATCCATAATTGACAATTCAGCTCAACTTCAATTCATCGCCATCGCTTCAATGAACCGCATGCATCTCGAGAGGCACAATTTCGTTTTCCTCATCAGGTTTCCTCGGATAACAGATATCGAGAAACAGACAGAAGAGAGTCGTGGAGGTAAGAAAATAGGCTTCAAACACGGGTGACGCGTTTAATAAGAATTCAATCAGCTATTTGCGATTTTCAGCGAATCGGCGGGTCGTTCGCGCTTAGAGAGTCGGGAAGAATCCTCGTTTTCACGAACACCTGCGTCCTCCAGAAGACCGTCATCAGATGAGCAGTCCAGTGTATACTTCTCTGCTCCTTCAGAATTCGAGAGTTCGGAGGATCGTGTGTAAGTAGTTTTATTTTTATCTTTTCTGCGTAATTTTAATAATTATTATTTTCAGAAAGTCGTCAGCATATAAATCGGACTTCAATCGTAAAGATGAAACTTCCCAACGCCGACTTAAAACAGGCTCCTCACACATATCCGCAAATTCACGGGATAGCGACGAGTTTTCATCAATGGATGAGGCATTTGCTCAAGAGAAGGATAGCGACAGAAGATCTGATTATAAAAACTCCTCGTCACGGCGATTCCAAGATACGCCCGTTTGGATAAAAGAAAGTAAAAATCGCATCTCTACTTCGTCTGAATTTGATGTTGATGAGGAAAGATCATTTCGTCATGCTCGCAAAACTCGTGATTTCTCAACATCTTCTTCTGGAGCAAGTCAGGCCTCGATGTTGTCATTCAATCCGAATGCTTCGCCATTCATACCACATACTGCTCCTCCATCACAGTCAACAACATCATCGCTATTCTCAGAGAGATCGTACTCCAACAACGTAGCCGCTTCAAGACACGATAGACCGAATAGAAATTCAGCTGAAAGTACGGCTGTATCGAATCGCCCAGAAGAACGCAAAATTGTAGAATGCGTAAGATGCGAGCCCATGATGTGCAACAGTAACTTTTTGATTCGTTGTTGGAACTGCAAAAGAGTTCAGGTTTGTTTGTCGATGAAATCCTTGAATAAAACTCATTTCATGATTTTCAGTGCCCTCCAAATCACTATATCCCCCCGGAGTTCCAAGAGAGAGCAAAACTGACTTGTTTCCACTGCCACGCTCCGTTGGATAAAAGCAACTATCCACTATAACTTCGCGAAAACTGAACGATTGTTCGTCAAACATGTACAACCCGATCTCACACTTGCTATTATTATACATAAGCGCTATGCACTTACTATCGCTCGAATACTTGATCAAATTTGTATATGCAATTAGAAGAATCAATTTTGATGTACAATTATCTATTTACAAGACTACTCGAGAAGAGGCAGTGTCTTTAATAAATCGAATTTTATTAATAAAAGGTTTTCTTATTAAATAGTTATGAATTCGAATTGCCTCGCGTAGTGTTCAATGTAGCGCGCTTGCTCAAAAAATAAAAAAATATTTTTTCTCAAACTTTGATCAAAGTGAATTTATTAGTAACATTGATATATATCAGTCTAACTGTTGTTTTTCAAATATTTTCTCTTTCAATTTTGGCCTTCAATGCTTCAGGTAGTTATGAACATTTCAAAAATTCTTTCGTGGTTTGCCTTTAAACTTACGAGATTCCAAACTAATGTAAATCCAGCCTAGAATTTTTTCAGAATGTCTCCGAACAAAGACGGTTGGAAACTAAACGAAACACGGGAAGCGAAAGCAGCAATCACCGAGATTCTATCCAAATTAGAAATGGATCAAGTGTTTGAGATAAAGGATTGGCTCAACAAATACGTAGTAGAAACACCGTCAAATCAAATCACTTCAAATTATGAAAAAGAGAAAAAGAAGAAAATGTTTGATAAAGGTGCGAACAAGCTCGACAGAATTGCCGCGTATCTAAGAGATAAAGCTGTAGACGTCCCATCGAAAACTCCAAGCAAGCTGAAATATCCAACAGAAGGTTTTGATAGTGATTGCACTGAAATCAACACGGTAATTTCGATAAGGCAACTATGTTATCGATATCAATTATTTCAGTGTGAAATCGACTCGTTCCTCTATGATGATGAAGATATCGAAGATATGGTACAACGTGACATATTAAGCCGAACATATTGTCCGACTTGTAATTCCCGTGATACAGTTGCTTTGAACTTCATAAGTCACAGTTTGAGTCGTCTCCAAGTGAAGTTCTTGTTTGATAAGCTGATGCCATCAACATGCCAACATGTGCTCGATATTGGAAGTCGTCTAGGTGCTGTTGTTTATGGAGCATCAATTTTTACGTACGTTATTGAATTCTTCTCTACAAATCATTCGTATTCTTCCAATATCTCTTTTATTTACTCCATTCTTATTACTCATTTGAAACCAGTTTTATTAATGCTTTTCAGAAACGGAAATGTCAGCACAGTAGGCGTTGAGATGGATGCCGATTATGCTGCTCTTGCACTACGAACGATTCGACAATTCGGAATCAAGGTTTGAATTGAGTTATTCCTAAATTATATATCATTCTTTAATTCTCCAGAATGTCGAAATTCTGCGCGATGATATTCGTCATCTTCCTCACGTCTTCAAAGATGAACAATTTATTGTGATGAACAACGTCTTCTCTTTCTTCCTTTCAAAAACCGAACAAGAAGAGTGTTGGGAGTACCTCCACACTCATATGCGTCCTGGAACAGTTCTTGCTCACCACCCACCAATCGAAAAAATCACCGAGCACCTGGATTTATCATTCTCAGTAGAAGATTGGTTGGAATTCGTGAACACTGCTGAAGAGTGTCTGGAATACGGAGGCAATGATCAGGAAATTTATGAAGAAATGGAATCTATTTGCAAATATATTGTTAGAGATTCAAAAAGTGCAGACGCTTCGGTTGTTGAATAATTTGTTAGTTTAGCTATATTGTTTTTGTAGAATACTGTTAATTTTCATTGTTATGTTATAATTTCCTGAATACAAAAAGCGTTCTCGAGTTTTGTTCCGTAGATCACATTACAAAGGCAATTTCCGTAACATCATCAGACAGAAGCAGCGAGAACGAGGTGTCGTGATGAATCAGACGGATAAGAATCGACTCTTCATTTTGTGTTTTCATTATTCTGATTCTTCCGTCCGTCATCTTCACCTTAAGCACTTTTGCTTTGGTTGGCTATAACGAGAATAACAAGTTCACGGAGTGTGTACCTCCTTCTCATCGCCTCACTAGGCATTTCCATCTCATCTGTCTTTATTTTCGTTTTGCTTATCCGTCATCATGTACAATGAAACGGAGTGCCAACAAATGGCCCAAGTTGCAACGTCTTCGGTTTTGAGGTAAACCAAACCCTAATCCCTCATGAATTACTTCTGGAGTTCTGATAGTAATCTAAGAGCATATATAGTAACGCAATGTAAAAATTCTCAAACTAAAGCTTTTCTCCAAAATAGACAACTCACCAAGTCTTTCTTCAGATCCACGTTATCCGTTATTTTCATCCTTTGTGTCCTTTGTCTACCTGTAAATCTATACGCTCTTTGGAGAATCCTGATTTCCGTGAAACTACACTTCAACAGCAAATGCATTCTCTTTTTGCATAACTTCTTTGTTCTGATCCACTGTGTCTCTCGAATTGCTTTACATGGGAAGGATCTTTACAACTATTTTGACACGTGGAATAGTGGATGTGACATCATCCCTTCTAGAAGTCGTTGTGAGCTCAGAGTTTTCTACAAGTACTCCACATTCATTATCGAAATCAGTCCATTTGTTTTGATGATTGAACGATTTGCGGCAACATATAGAGTTCGTGACTATGAAAACCGCTATAAGTGGCTTGGAGGTCTTCTGAATATTTTGCATGTGGGTTCCTGAACGAATTTCTTATTGTTGATCCTA
>GL379809.1:701066-713887 GCA_000143925.2 Caenorhabditis brenneri
GAGCATCCTGATAATCCGTGTCGATGTCAAACCTCGAAGCGAATTTGTCATCAAAGTTAACAGCTGTCAAACTAGTTACTTTGCGGAACTGCAAAAGTTTTTTGATGATGCATTCGAGAAAATCAATCTCCGAAGAAATAGGGTTGAACCTCTTCAAAAAACTAGAACTGCTGAGAAGGTATCTATTTTTTGCAAAGTTCAAAAATTTAACTTAGTTAGAGAATTCAACATGAAAGTTCAAATCAGAAAATGATGCTAGACACACCAAAAGTTCCTTGTCCATTGCGAAAAATGTAGTTCTATGTGACTAACATATCAGAAGAATCAAAAGAATTTCATCCTTTTCTATCTAGACTTTTCTTGGTTTCTTACCCATATATTGTCCAAACCTGCCGTGGTCTTTCTGTTCTTAGAGTTATCACATTGATCCTTCTAGATAGACTTGTGTTATACATTTTCATTTCCGTCGATGTATTCACTTATTTTTTTCAGAGTTTTGCTTGATTACTTTCTGTTAGTTCGTAGTTATCATCTAACAAGTTGCCGCATCACTGCATTCATTCTTCGAGATGGCAACCGAAACGGACTGCCAACAAATGGCTCAAGTTGCCACGTCATCATTCTTAAGGTTAGTTTTAATTGTTGCTTCTTATAGAGTTTTTGCCCTTGCAATTCCAAGAATTATTCATTGAAGTATGCAAAAATTGAGATCGGTTTTTAAAGAAGGTTCTAGAATTACAGAGAAGCAAAAGTCACGTATTCAAAAATGATTAGCTGATCACTGGGTTTTGATTTCAGAATGCTTTAAAAAAGAACAGTAGGGAACTTATCCAGGAGTCAATAGTAGGAAAAACCAAGACACTGAAAAATGATATATTCAGAACGGTTCTCTCTATCACAACTCTACTTTGCTTTGTTTGCATCCCTTGTTCTGGCTACTCTCTCTGGAGACTTCAAAGATCAACTAAACTTCATTTCAACAGCAAATGCATTTTTATCACTCACAACATTTTTATTTTGATTCATATGGCGGTCCGGATAATATTACACGGGAAAGATTTGATAAATTATTTTGGTCCATGGACCAGCGGATGTGAAATCTTCCCTTCACGAAGTAGATGTGAATTTCGTCAACTTTATAAGTTTTCCGCATATGTTGTGGAAGTCAGCCCATTTATCTTGACCGCGGAAAGATTTGTGGCAACATTCCAAGCTCGTCGTTATGAAAACCGATTCAAGTGGTTGGGCATTTTATTGATTGGAGGTCATGTAAGAATAACAAAACTATAACTGATAATATACATTTTGAACTTTCTAGCTACTCCTTGCATTACTATTGCTGTGGATTCAAAAATCTGAAAATTCTGGGGACGTCATAATATATTATTGTTGGGTAAGTTTGTTATGATGAGCCGGATTACGAACCACATGTTTTCAGTTATCATCAACCGGAAATCGATATCTTCTGAACATTCCAATTTTCTTTGTTGTGTTCAGTCAGTTAATTACTATTCCGGCGTTGTTGTACCTTCTCAAGAAAAATGAGGTAACTCTTGTTCACCAATCCTATTTCCTTTCTGATACAAACTCTGATTACAGTTGAATCGTGACATGTCAATGAATATACTTTCTACTTTGACTCAAAGATATCAAATACATGAGAACTTGAGAACTTTGAACATGTTCAGAATAATGAGTGTGATCACGTGGTTGTATGTGACCTATAATGCTGCTGCAACGTTTGCTGTTCATTTCCTTTTGATACATTTAGACCAGGCAGGACAGTTTGGAACTATAGAAAGTGAGTTGAGTGGTTCACAACGTGGTTAAATGTTTTCTGGAAGACCTGAATAATTTTTATATAAATCGAATCTTACGACATATTTTCTATAGATATAAATTTAAAATTGAATGATAGACATATTTCATCATAGATATTTAGGTATTATTCGTTTTCTGAACTTGTTTTTTAAAACAATATTTCTACGAAATTGTACTCGAAAATGTGAAGCTCCGAAAACATCTTCAGCAAAACTTTCATAATGTTTTTACAGTTGTTCACTGCCTTCCGCTCTACTTTCTCATTCTCACAGTTTGTATTTTACGGGAAGATCGGAAACCTCATAACCGCTTCGTCATCCAAGTGAATAATTATGAGCCTCACTATTTCAATGGTCTACAGAGATTTTTCGACGAAGCATTTGAGAAAATTAATACCGGAACTAGTAAAATTGCTCCTATTGACGCTAAACCTAACTAACACGTTTTGTTGCCCCCATCACTGCCAATAAAGAATCGAACCTAATAAAAGAAATGGTCACATTCAAACCAGACAAAAGAAAAATAGGAAGAGAGAGAGAGAGATGTGTGTTTGAGGTCGTCGTAGAATGGAATACATCAAAAGAGCTTAAAAGTGTGCTCATTTTGGGGTCTTGGACCTCTCTTCTTCTCCTCCAATCCTCACGGAATTATTTGTTCTTCTTACTCTTTTCCGTCACCGCTCTTCTTCAAAAGAATCTTCTTCATCGTCATCTTCACATTTTTCACTCATCCTCTATAAGTTTTCAACTGCACATGTTTTCTTCATGTCTTTTTGTTTTCTTACTGTTCGTAAAGTGTGTTTCCATACTCGGTTCTGAAATCAGTTTTGTATATGAGAATCAGACGATCGGATTGAAAAAAGAAGATGTGAGTTAATAGTAGGTTCTAATGATTATAATGGGTACCGTTACAGGGAGAAACATGTATGAGTGTTACTTTTCAAGTGAAGATATTGAACGAACAGAACAACAACAGTGTTCCAATTGATGTGAGTTTATAAACATCATCTGTTGGAATCTTTGGTTTTGAAAGAGATTCTAGTAGTGCTCTTTTCACACTCTTGAGATTTTAGTTTCATCTTCCATCTGGATTGATAAAGGGAAAATGTGCAGTCGATCGCAAAAGTGAAGCCGTGATATCTTCTACCATTGATGAAACTGATGGAAGGAAGAAAACATTGAAGTTTATATTCCGTACGGTAAGATTTTTTTACCTTTTGTATTTCTCACTGATCGTTATTGAATTTTGCTTATTTTTGTTCTCAGGACGAAATGCGTGTAAAACGTGTTGACGAGTTAAGATGGCAGCTGAACAAAGTGGTTTATGTGGAAAAATATGCAGGTACTTCTAAACTTTTTGTTTTTGTAAAATATATTAAAATTGCTCAGGAAGCTCGGCGGTGTTTGAGTCTGATAACTCATCTGTAATCTTCTCGGCACCATTAACACAGAAATATGTTTGTGAGGATCGGATCAATGTCACATTGCACAGTGAGAACTTTGAGTAAGTTTAAAGGAAACGTTATCATCGTTTGGAATTCTGATTACAGTTTCCCGATACTGGTGATGTTTGCACCAGAAATTGATGTTCAACCATATGGTCCGAAGAGTAACTGTAAGTAATTGATGTGTATGATTGGACTTTTCAATAGGAACAGTATTATCAAACTATCATTTTTTGAAACTTTGAGAATGCTATATATCTGTGGTATGCTTTTCAAATAACTTACTCAGAATCTTTGAAAGAAATGGAAATGATTGAACTCTTGCTATAAAGATCTTATTCACCTAAGGTCAAAACACAATCCACCTGCCTTCCCAGAAAACACCCAATTTTCTGCTGTTAACCAGCCTGTCTCCAGAAGAAAAACACACAAAAACACTTATTTTTTTCAGTCTACCTCTGCGAGAGGACTCGGAAACGAACACTCTCTGAATCGCTTCAAAACCGTTCCACTGTATTTTGCGGTGTCGTTTTGGCCCTCTCGTCGATTGCTCATATTGTTGGTCATATGCTCCGTCGCCATTTCATGCCACATCGAAAAGAACTTTACGAGAATTTGGACCGACTTCCAGCAATAAACTAGAATGATATTTATCAGAGCAGAAACAATCACCATTTTGTAATTTAGTATTGCATGGAAGTTTTCCGACACAATTTCCGATTTTCCTTTTCCGAGAGCTAATAAAAATGTTATAGTTGAGCAGTTATACACAGCATAGAGACCAAAATTGAGTTAGACCAAATTTCGCTTTTCTTATTTTTTGCGTCGGAGTGATTTATGTTTAAATTCCTAGATTTCGTGTGTTCTTTCTATTCTTATTCATATTCTTAGTCCTGATTTCTGATCCAATTGGAAGTTGTTATTCCAGTAGAATGCCAAATTACACAAATGAAACTGATGGTATGTTTTTTTTTGAAGTGCGTTGCCAATTCTTGCGCGATAGGTGAAGTTCACAAAAATCAATTTAATGATTTTAAAACAATGGGTGTACTTTGAAAATAGTACTTTCTCTTTTTTTTTCGAACTTTAGAAGAAGAACTTACAATTAGAAAATACTTTTTACGCTTTTTGTTTTTCAAATCCTTTTTTTGGTGATTCCATGATTTAAAAATTAAAGGTGGCTCACCAGTTTGAAGTTCATCACAAAAAGCTCTAAATTTTCTAATCTAAACTTGATGATCTTTTTTGAATACAAAAGATGTTTTTTTTTGTTTTTGGATGATGAGAACAAGCGATACTGAATGTTTGCTGCGGGAATCCAACTTCTTGACTCTTCTAAAAGCAGCCCACTGAAGAAGTAATAGTTTATGTGTTTTCTCGTCTCACTTTCCAGGAAAATCAGCATGTTCTTCTAGCTTTTCTAATTTATCTACATCAAGAATAACTGAGTCTGAGAAGCTTTGTCTAGAGCACCGATGTCTGGGCTCAGTTCACATTCTGAAAATTAAGCTTCTCAAGAAATTGATTTTATTTTCCAGAAAGATTTATTTTCCCTTATATTGTCAAACATTTTCAACATTTTGCCGAAATTTCAACAAAATGTCTTACTCTCACTCTTTCTCCCACTGGCCTTTTGTCAACTAACCTATCATTAGTTTTTTCTATTCGTCTCTTCTTGACGACGCACACAACCATTTTCACTTCAACACCCTCAGATCTGTGGCTCCATCCTCCGTTTTTCTTGTTTCAATTTCAATTTCTTCTTATTTCAGACGAGATGTATTCAGTTAGCGCAACGGCTACAAAGGCAGTGAACTGCACTAATGTTATGCTCCGAAATCATTTTATCGTGGTAAGTGACGTCACAGAAACCACTCAATTGTCTTCTGGATTTCAGAATGTCAGTGTGGACAAGGTGGCACAGATTGCGAAAGGAACATATTATGCACTTTTGATCATCATTGAAGCATCGTTGTTTGGAGTATTATTGGCTATTCACTTTAAGATTCGGAAAGGATGCCATCCATTTTTTGGGTAAGTTTTACTGAAAGGTATTGTTGACGTATTTCTAGTGCACAAAAAAAACTAGCAGCCAAACACAAAGTGCAAAAAGTTCCCGTCATAAAGACATTCGAAGAATTCAGAAGCTTCAAAAATGTCACCAAGTATATATCCTTGAGAATTTTCAGACTTTTATTTGGACTCGTTCTTTCTTGTTATATATTTTGTGGGTTAGCAGAAGCAGTCTGTCAGTTTCTATTCTTGCTTGGAGGCTCTGCAGATGCATTGAATATCATTTATTTGTTATATGATCTCACATACTCTGCAATCACCGCACTCATCTTTTGTTCCCTTGTTGGTAAGAGTTATCAGGATTCATTTTGATCAAAATGGAAAGTGCTTAAAAAACTTTAATTTAAAAATCAAAGAAGAACAGCTCTAGTACTTATTCAATTACTAATTTTCTCCAACATAGTCTTTGGTATAGAATGTTAGTCAAGTTTTTTAATATAGCAATATTAACTTTTTAATATCACAAAAGTTTATATGCAACTAGTTAGTGGCAAGCTCGAATCAATGTCAACGTTCAATTTTTATTTCAGAAAGGACTATTGCCACCTTGTGGGCTGTCACATATGAAACCACTCGTACCTGGTTGTTATACATAATCTTAGTTTTTCTATCCGTCACTGGTTATGTATATTTTGCTTCTTTCCAATGCAGAGGCTGTGTTGTATCAGCTGTTGTTACAGCTATAATTATCGGGGTACGGTAGTTTATGATTTTTTGAAAACAGGATTTCAAAAACCAATTTTCTTTCAAAAGTTGATCTTGAGGTTTGATCATTTCAGGGCTGTGTTTGTCTCTACTTCTTAAACCGAAAATTGACAATACGCTATCAAAAAGATCTAAATTTCATGGGAAAAGTTTCGCTGTCTATGCGATATCAGATTATTGAAAATATGATGTAAGCAGCAAAAATCAAATCAATTTGCAACAATAAATCCAATTTCAGAGTAGTAAGAAAAGCTCTACTTCCAGTGATTGTTCTTGATAGCTTGGTGACTCTGGTAGACGGATTGAGTAGCGAAATAACCACCAGAATTGAGGAACAAGATGATACAAGCTGTCATTCGATGATCAAATATGCACCGTATATTATTTTGAACCATGTTGCCATGGTGTTAGAATATAGTATACCATTATACATGTTGTTCAGGAGAGCGTATAGGAGACGTAAGTTTTTTTAATGGAATGTATGAAAACTGCTGTTGCTGCAGAATTAAAAATAAGGCAGAACATTTTTTCATTATTTTTCATTTAGAACTTCCGGAAATGTGTCGAAAGATCCGAGGCTCCAGTCGAATCCAGCAATCTCGCGACAGTATGATTCAAAACGTTTTTGGTCAAGAGCTCAATGTTGTCCCCACGCAAAATGAGTACTTTGCAAAACTGCAAATGGAATGGAAATGAACAAATAGGAGACCTTTCATCAGAATATTTTGCATCGTTCCTAATGAACACGTATAAAATTTGACCCCCATTCAGATCTTCTTTGCTCGTTTTTCCTGCCGAGAATAACCCCGTGCATGTGTTGTTTTGTTCATTCTTGACCGCTGCTCTTGCGCGGATGGGCCTCTAGCGCTCATCAAAAAAGAATGGCCCTCCGCGGTTTTTTTGCGGTTTCTATATTTATTTTTTCTCGCCCCACATATATTCCGAGGTCCCATCTATTTGTATTCGACAAGCCCTTCCTTCACTACATTCCTTGATGACGTCCATCTTAGCGGTATTGAGGAGGAAAATGGAATGTGTGTGTAAATGTAAATATTGGGACACGGGGGTTTCAGCTCTAGAAGGCTCTCAAACCCAGACGATTCATTTACCTCATCTTCTTTCAAGATGTCCCCCACCAAAAACAACCAATACGTGTTAGAAAATTCAACGAGACAGAGGCTTGATTTGATTTGATTTGTTTCACACATCCTCTCCGCCGGTCTGTTTTTCCTTGCCTGCTCTATTTCTAGAAGCTTTCATTCTGAAGATTCCGCAAAAGGAAGGCTCAGTTTCAATCAGATTGTTGAACTAATTGAGCGAGAGGTCTTCGCAACATCGGGAGAAAGAAAAGATTTGCTTTACGGACATTCAAAATGTTTTTTTGTTTTTTTTTTCTATCAGATTCAGGAGGCTCTAAACTTTGGTTTCTCATGCTCTTCCCTACTACACCTAATTTCTTTTCGGTCATTCACTCTCGATGTGTTGACAATCGGGGCAAAATGTTGAAAGTTTGTTCCGTCAGAAAAATTCAAACCTCAAGGGAGGAAGTTTGTAAAAGGAAGATAAAGTGAGTGTCTGTATTTTTAGAAATATTGGCATAAAAATTATATCTGTGTAGTTACGAAAAGCAGAAAAAGTTTTAAACGTATCTCTTAAACGTATAAAGTATCGTTCAAAAACTGAAAACAGAGTACAGTGATTGAAACCAGTAAGACATTCAATTATTTCTTCAAGGGTCTTCAATTCAAACTAACTACATGAGCAACCTCTTCTCATAACTATTGAAATTCCAAGAAAAAAGGGCATCTCTAATCCAACCTCGAGTTGAATTCCCACGGTCTATCTCGGTTTTTTGATTCCGGAACCAAGAGGTTGAAGCAACGGTCATAACACAATAAACTCCATATCTCTGAAACCTGTGAATACGTTTTAAGTTTAACAATCGAATCTAGCTACTTATTTTTTTCAAAAAAGGATTACCGCTCTGCTTTTGAAAATAAAATTTTTGGCAGATCCATCAAAATTTCTTGAAATGATGATCAATGTTTCCCTGACCCGCCAGTCATTCTCAATCTCGCCATCCCATACTCCCACACTTTTCTGTTCTAAGCCAAAAAAAAGCTTTGGGTCGGTTTGTAACCTGATTCACCCATCAAAAGTGTCTCTTTTTGTCGTCGTTGTTTGCTTCCACTTCTATCCTTCAATCCACTCTTCACTTCACTTTTCAACTTGTTATTTTTCATTTCCGAGTTTTTGTTGGTGAAGAGTAGCCATTCCATTTTCGGGGTGGTTTTTCTTCTCTTCTTCCCAATTCAGAAGTCACTCTACATCAGTTCATTCGGTTAGAGCCCTCCTATCAACTCCCTGGAGACAACGTCTTCTGGAATGAGAGGATGTCGTTGAGAAGACGTCTTCAATGTGTCCCGCGCCTAATAAGCCTCATTTACGATCGGGCGACGAGTCCTTCTCCTTCTCAACAATGATGGGTCGTGCCCGAAAAAGAAAGAAGTTGTAGAAGTAGGGAATGAGGAGAAGAAAAGGAAACTTCACTTGTTTAGGAGCACTCTTTTAATGTTTTTTGGTCATTCCTCAATATATTTATCTGGATATATTTATTCCTTCTTCTTATTTTATATTCATTTTCATTTCTTTTCCTTATGTATCTTCCATGTACTTGCACTCAAAACTTCCAAAAGAGAGGAAAGCAAAGGAAAAAAGGTGTCTGATCCCTTAAGGTGAATCTGCGAAATTCGGAATTCAATTTTTCGCAACAAAGCATAAATAAATTCAAAGGTCAGTAGCTGTCGTTTTTCTGCTTCTTTTTGCTAATCGAAAATGTTGGCTCAGCTCGATTCTCTCGATGGAAATCTGATAAAACTGCGGAAAATATTTAATTGGATGGTCAGGACTTGTGATGTCACGAGCTGCATGCTGATTTAGCTTTAAAATACGATTAGATTCGTGTGTCAGAGAAAAAGAAAGGAAGAGTTACTCTGAAGTTAGTTGCACTGAGTGAAAGGATCGGTCTGTTCCATTTGTAGGAGTAGTTGTTTCGAAAGCAGTCTGATCAACTTTGTTAGATTTTCAGTTTTTCTTGCTGGTTTTTCATTATTCTAGAATGTCGCATACTGTGTTCAAGCTTATTGATTTTTAGATTTCAAGTTCAAGCCAACAAAGTTAGCAGAAATGGAACTTGACCTACCGTAACCTAAACGTTCATGAGAACGGCAATTTACTAAAAGCGTCTTGCTAATCTCCAAAATAGGTCATCTCGTGACACATTCATTCTGAGCTCCGATCCTTTCGATTTTTCTCCCAAAAAACGTCACCTTCTACTTCTTCTACTCTATCTCCCAATTAGACACTTCTTCTGCTCCTTCTTCTTCTTCTTCTCCTCCCTTTCCATTTTTCTTCTTTTTTCCACTTGGCCATGTGACAGAGCATCAGTCTCACCGCAATTACAAGTGTTTTACATACATTGCTAAGTAGCAGATGCCTGCTCTCTTCTGTCTTTTTTTAGGATCACCTTCATTGCCATCTTCAATGTTTTTTCGCCTCCTTCAGCGAATTATAATTTAAAACCGCTGGCATTGGAAAAAGTGGAAAATGAATGAGCGAATTCTATGAATAATATATAGGTTTCCCAGTTTTGGGTCATACGTTTTTTCAAGCCTCATTTCTTTCTTCCACCCACTTTGAATAACTATATTGTTCTAGATTTGTTTTTATTTTCAAGTTTTCATCTTTTAGAGTCAACATTATCCAATCCTCAATATCTCCATTCATTTCATCTTTGCCATTCTCTGATAATGGGCCACGGCCATTCTTCATCTTCCAATGGTAGTTCACTGGTAACAAGTGGACATGATGAGAAGACTAAAGAAAAAGTGAGTTTTCACATAAACTCTGGAATTTCTAGAAGTAGGTTTAGGTAGAGAAACTGTTTCGTCAAAACAATCGAACGAATCGAAGTCGTAGTTTGGATAACAGAACTCAAGAAAAGCTCCCGAATAGGCCGGTTGGGTCAAGTCATTCCGCAAGGTTTCCAAAAACGAGACACATCCCGATTCCAACACAAGGACCGAGAAAATCGGAAGATGGACGTAAGTAGTAAACTTTGGAAACCTCATCTATACGGAACAAGATTCAGAAACAATTAATCAGTTTTCTATGGCTGACAGAAGGGGAGACTGGTCAATGCAAAAAGTGCTTAATTTTCCTTTCCTTAAACTTTCTCAGAAATATGATCTGATCTCTGCAAAAAAAAAACCTGACATTAGTAAAGGAGAACATTTCTCTCTTCCTATTACTCACAAATCTCAAATTGCAAGTGATCCTTTTCTCTTTTACATTCCCACTCTCTTAACAACGGCGGTAATTTAATTTTCAGAGTAGTAGTAGTAGGAGACTCTTCTCTCCCTCTACCCCATCTTCTTCCTCTTTTGACGTCATCTTCTTCATTTCAGCGAATGGCTCGATTTCTGGTCTAACTCGAGACGACAAGCGAATCATTGAAACATGCTGGTTTAAATGCTCACAGAAGCAACTGAGAAAATGTTCATGTGATATGTTCTGGGACATTCTACATACTGATGAAGACATTTTACGCTTGTTCCGACTAGATCATGTATCTCCGAATCGTTTGAAGGAAAACGACTATTTCAAATCACATGCATCAAATTTGGCGTTGGTTTTGAATTTAGTTGTAACCAACTTACAGGATAACTTTGAACAAGCACAAGATGCCCTACAGGTTTCTCTTCAAAAATATTTTTATATCAGGGAATCGACATTTTCTAGGCACTCGGGTATCAACACCTTCATCTAATCGACCGTACGCATTTCCAGTCAATGTACTGGGATATTTTCACGGATTGTTTTGAGAGGAACCCACCTCCGTCATTCAAGAAAGGAGCTGAGCGGGAGGTCAGTTTTTGTTTTCCAAATACTTCAAAAATAATATTTTTAGGTGTGGAGTCGAATGATACTTTTCATAATGGGTCAAATGAAAACGGGTTATCAGCGAGCTATTCAAGAGGAGAAGTGCGAACGATTGAGTGTTCCGATATTAATGTGATATCTTTGTCATTTTTTTTTGAATGAAGATTAATGCTTTTCAGTAGTTATATTTTGAAATTTCTCAGTACTAATGAGAAAAGAAAATGTTTTCAAATAGAAATAATCATTTCGTTTCAGATTGAAGTATGTTTTTTTCAAATGAAATAAAAATCAAACGTTTTCAGGAGAATGCTTCGGTAGAATGCGGACCTTTTATCTAGAGATATAAAAATGAAGCTAGCAAAAGTCCAAATCCGAATTAGTCATGTTTTCATAATCAAAAAATGAGGAAAGTACTTCCTCAATGATAGTTTTTCCAAAAATGATATCAATGAAATCAAAACTTCAAAGTGACACAATGATTCACAAGAACACTTTAGTTGGGGTTGCGAAATATGTCTCAACAAAAAGCAAGACTTAGGCATAAAAAGAAGGAGACTCAGATGGTCACACAAAGTTGTGCAATAATACACAAAGGCAAAGAGCGTTTATGGCCAAGGTATTTAAGGATCGCGTGGAATGTCGACAACAGAACAAACATTTTGTATATTGATTTCATTTTTATTAAATTTTCACTTTTCCTAACTCTTCAGCTTCTTAACTTCACATAAACAACCTTCCTTTTCCAGAGTTATCACTCTCCTACGCTCTCAAGATATCGTCTTCCCTTGAGACGTCTACTATTTGTAACCAAGAACACATCATAATGTCTGAGTGTGGAGAGTCAAACTCCTACGTGTCCGACCGTGAAGAGAACAGTTTCGCACAAGACGATAGCATCTTCGAGAAACCGCGTGGACAAAGAAGATGGCTCGGAAAAGAGCATCATCGAGGAAAGGAACGTCTTTACAAGTCAGTGAAGGACAAAGCTTTCATCAAGAAAACTGTCAACTCGTCAGATATTATCAGTGAGGTTAGTTATTGGGGCCGTAGTTATTTCAAAATTGAAAGCACTGCTTATAAAAAACTATAAAAATTTATTTTAATTTATTGGCAAATCTGTTTCACTACCAATAGTTTTCTATTGCTTCAGACTTATATCTAAGCTTTTTTCTTTTCAGAAAACCGCTGACAAAATTCAAAGTTCTTCTAAGGACGAGTTTCAAATTGGAGTCGTCTACTCAATGAACAAGAAGAACCGTTGGAACGATGCCACTACCATTTCCCTTTTGGGAGGTGCTCCAGAAAACTTCAATGCCGAAGTAATAGAAAAAGACTCTTTGGAACAGCACAACCTGTTGCATCCCAACAAATCCATATTCGCAGTTCACTCGAGAGAAAGGACCAACGGCGATGGTGAATTTGAAGTCAGAATTGCCAAATCTTCTGGAAAAGGACATGATTATTCGAACTTCCTTCCAAAAAGCAGAGAATTGAGCAAGAAGGCGAATGCAAAGAGTCGTGCTACCCGAAACGAAGAACATGAATACTCTGAGCAACCAACTGTTACCTACAGTATCTACAAAACCCACAAAAGCCAGGATGTTGTTGGAAATGATATCTTCAAAATTCAGTTGTCCTCAAAGTCAGGGCGTCAACGCGACAACAAAAAAGTCGATATGGAGGTTTACGACGATGAAGACGACTTCTACGATGAAGAGGACGATTTTGAAGAAGAGCCACGACACCGAGCCAGCAATACTTTGGACTTGACTGAGTGTATGGTTTCAAACGATAAGAAACAAGTTCGTCAGAATAAACGGAAGGATAGTGAACTCTC